>MKEJ01093067.1:0-22723 GCA_001753735.1 Embelia ribes
TCATGCTGTAAAATAGATAATTTGTTTAGATAAGCTGGTGTGAATGCTCTGAGTGCTTTTAGTTACATACAACTTTCAAGAAATTAAATTTCTTTGAGATAGACACCTGTAAAATGCACGGACTCGAGAAAAAGAACGGTGTGCAAGATATATATATATATATATATAGAGAGAGAGAGAGAGAGGGTATACCAAGGTAATATTTTTGTAGACACCGACATCAAAAGGATGGCGATAATTTTGTCCTGACTTTCTAGCCAACCAAGCTGCCCTTACTGCTTCATAATACTGATACAGCCAGCACATTCTAAACTCTTCTAAATATGAGAATGTAAAGCGATTATGAGAATCATTTGTGGAAGTAAAGATGTACCTCTATAGTGGTCATGTTATGAACTATGAGGTAGATATGCCAGCCCAAGAGAGTTCCCAGAGTTAAGGTTAAGCACATAATCATGACCCCGGAAGTAATCTGAAAACTTCAGCCCTTTTAGAACTATTGGAAACATTACAATTCTAAAAAATAAGACCTAGTAAGGAAAACAAATGAAAATGCAATAAATATACTCATTCAGTAAAAAGGGGAAAAAAAAAAGAAATGGAAACATTGGGAAGCTGACAGAAGTTCGCATACTCTGAGCTGACAGAAGTTCGCATACTCCAAGCAAACGTGACAAATATAATTATGAGACTAGCACCAAAAGCACTGACGGTAATATCAAGAGCTTAACTAATCGAGTGGAACCTTCCAATTAGATTGGGATAAAACTGTTCACCAAGTTGAGAGATCATTCTTAAAAAAATACTTTGATTAACTATTTTCTGAACACTGACTAATATTTCAAACATTCTATTTTATGTATGCTATTTTAACATGGAAAAACATCATGGAGATTTTTTAGTAATTCATATCACAAGATAGGATTATCGATCTAAATAATGATGACTTTAGGATATAACTTGCAGATCTTCACAAAGGTACTTTATTTTACAAAACCAACAAAAACTCATGGCATTAAATTTCAGTTATCAATCCAAAAAAAAAAAAAGGGAGAGAGAGAGAATTAAGAGAACAGTTTTGTAATTCATCTGTGCCTATAAAATGTACAAGAAGATCTGACAAGAAGAAGCAACATAAATGGTAACTCAAGCTCACAGTGGATAGATCATTTTCATTTTTGCCAAGAGCATATGCAACTCTAGAGAAGTATGTCTGGGTTAAGCTGAGAGAAAAGGGAGCACCCTTCTCGAGCCCCACAAGGGCATCTTTGGCCCATTCTGCCACTGCTTATAAAGGCGAAAAGAAATAGAATCAAACTGGAAAAGAAATAAAGAGGAATATTTGTCTACCATATTTGAAATACTAGTTCAACACAATAACAGCTCAATATTATGGTCAATTCACTCATTTTATATTTTCCACACACTGAAAAACTACTGAATGTTTTAAGATCAAAACGCCAGGTTCTGCTTGCTTCAATTTTTTGAATTTTCAGTTTCTATCTTTGTTCTTGTTTTCAATGTGTTTCGAATCAGATAACAATGGACTCAGGAAAAATCCTTTCCATTATGTTATTTCAATGGTACATAATAAATTTTTGGAAATACTGTAAAATATCATTTTGGAAGCTCCAATAAATCTAGGGTGTCAGCAGGATAATTCTCAAGAAAACTCTATGCACACCAAAAAATGTTTCTGTTTTCAAAAATCCAAAAACAGTTTTAAGAACCATAACATTATCATACTTATTTCATTACAATGAGTCAGCTTATAAACAGCCGCTCGCCGATGCCGAAGACTTGATTTCCAAAAACATCTTCAACTATTTGGCTATTCATTTATAGACTCATTAAGAGCAAATTTAATTCCTATAATGGCTTTATCACTGCAAACTCCTACTCACTTTATTTTTTTAACAGTTTCAGCGTAAATTTCCTAAGAAGTTCAAGCATTTAGTAACCCACCTGAGGCATCAGTGCTCTGCTGGTGCTTTTTCAGCTCTTGTATAATTTCACTAACAGAATTATTTGCAGAAAAGGTTGAAGATATATGAGGTAAAAGCATCTTCAACTTGGACGACTCCTCTGGTGTACTGCTGTATTTATCCAGAAATGCATTGATTTCCTGATGTGGATCGTCGGAGCTGCATTAGAGATTAAAATATTGTCCAAGTAAGATAGAGAGCTAAAGTGTTTCTCTTTGACGTAGACCATGAAACAGACAAGCAATATGATCTTTTCCGTTTCATTTTAAAATGTGTTAAGAATATCTTGTCGACTACAAAATGAAGGCACAATAAAGAGCAATATATGGCAATGTGCAATTTGTGAACTTTTGAATTTGTCATGAGAATTGTAAGGCATCCTTTGATCAGCACTACATATATACGTTTTTTACTAATTAAAACAAGGGTCTCGACCTCGCCTAGTAAGACTCATTCAGGTGAATTTTTCTTTATGTTTTCTAGTCTGTCAAAATTTTTACTCAAGAAACCTCAATTAGTTAACAGGATTTATTTTTGTAGAAACCAAAACCCAAAATTACGGTGCCTTTCTTGAAAAGCGTTTTTCTTTTTGGTGGTTCATATTTTATCTGAAAAAGGCAGAGATTGCAAAATTAAAATTGATAGGCATCAGACATCAGACTCTTAATTTCATAACTCTCGGGTGAATGTGAATTTAACCACATTAAGAATGAGAACCAATATGTGAGGCAGGATTATGCGATTAATGTATCGCAATAGCTTTGGTAATTTCATGGAAGAGAAAATTAAGACATACAACGTGGCTGCCAAGAGAGCTTCTTTTAACAAGCTCAAGCTCGCAGATGGTATGTAGTGTGTTCCAAGACCAACATATAGTGCATCAGCTGGTGTAGATATCCTATTACCAGTCATTCCAAGATAAGCTCCTGTGGCAAAGATCACTTTATTATTACAATAGAAAAGCCTTTGGTAGATATTAAATAGCTAGTGATGGGCGATTGAACATTTTCGAACTCCTATAGGAATATTCAACATGGTGAGCAAATTGGATACGGCATGCAATTGTTGCTGCTTATCAATGTTGGAGCCATTTAGAACATATTTAGCAAAATGGAATATTAGACCAAGAGCCTTATGGTGGCATGAGGTGGAGCTCGATAAAGTGTTCCACAAGATTGTGTCACAGTTAGAATGTTTTGTAGAGATAACTAAGAGCCCATGGCAGCTGCTAAAGCCGCCAAAAAAGAAATTACAAAGAAACAACTGTGATTATGCGATTACTTTGGTTTTGATTTCCAACTTGTGCGGCTGTGTTCGTAGAATTTATTCACATTGTCCACGAATAAGTTGATACAAATTATTTTCCACAATAATATATGAGAAAAGATAACAGGAAAACTCAGTTTAAATAAAAACACTTGATCATAAAACATACCGACAGATCCTTGCCCTGGAGTTTGTGCAGCTATATAAGAAAAGCCCACATCCGGGAACAAGCCAATCCCATTCTCAGGCATAGCAAGTACCGTCCTCTGACACATATTGGAAATAGAAAATTAACAATTTACACCGTCTTCTAACCCAAAAATAAAGCATATAAGTTCTCATGCATGTCAGAAATGGTAAATACACGACTCACACCTCAGTAATGAGCCGATAGCGACCATGACCACAAAGGCCAATTCCAAATCCCATTGTGATGCCATCCATGAAAGATACATAAGGCTTCTTGTATGCAGAAATTTTACATATTAGAGAATATTCTGCAGTGAACACCTGCCAAATCATTAGAGCATGGTGAGCATTTATCAACTTTAAATAACATAGGGGAATAGAGGATTTGTCCGAATTTAATGAGTTGATTTGTAAGTGCAAGATAACAGAGTTTAAATTAAACTGAAGCATTGCGCTTGTATTGAAATTAGTAGAGTAGAATAATAGAAAAAATAATTAAAGAGCACAATAAGACCTTAATCACATCAGACAATTGGTTTTTTGTCACAATCAGCTTCACATCCCCAAATTTTTGGAAAAATTCAGGATGTGACAAAGGTACAATTAAAATAATATAATACCCATAAATAGTTAATAAGTTCAAGTAGCCACATTTATTAACCCAACCTCGTTGACTACAAAATTTATAGACAACATTGCAACAATGTACCCTAAGGTTTTTCAGCTTGGGTCGCCAAATGAGTAGCTAAATGTATGTAGTACCCTATTTAGCTACTCTGTTGGGAATGCTCTTAATATGCTGCTAATTGCCATAAGTTATTCACCAGCTTCCGGGGTGTTGGTTATGCTTCTGAAAGAAGTCAAAATTGCGTCCAGAAAAAACAAACGAAAAATGCATTGCATGTCAGCAAGTACTAGGATGGCACTTTAGCTCGAAACACCCCACATGCATAACGCTATGGCATCAACACAAGAAGACACGGAAAACTAAAGCAACAAAATCCTACACAGAATTTAAGGATACTTCAAACTTAGTTACAAAGTCACCAACTCCATTTTCGGAAGAAAAAAAAACTCCAATCTTGATCATCCTAAGTAGAAACAGACCAAAATAAATACAATCTAGCACTATTCCAAGTTCAATGAACTGACCATAGAAACTATTGCCATATTAATCCCCAAATATAATTTTACTAATATAAGAGAATTTCAGAAACCTACTAGGTTCTCAGGCAACTGAGAAAACACTTTCAAAACAGAGCTACTTCAGAAATATCATCAGCTTCTTCACCGCTTCTTCGCACTTTTCCCTTCAGTCTCCTTCCCCTTTGGAGCATCACTTTTCCCTTCAGTTTGCTTCCTCTTGGGAGTATTTGCCAATTTCCTTTTACCAGTCTTTGATGCTTTCACCACTTCAGGTAACTTCTCATTATCCTCGGTGTCTTTAGACTTTGCTGAGCCAGATTTGACCTTACCGGCACCATTGGTGCTAGATTTGCTACCAATTTTGGAGGTATTACTCTTCGAACCAGTTTTAATGGAGTCTTTCACAGCAGCTTTTTCGGAGTCTTTGGTGAAAGATTTTGGGGAACCCAACTTAAACTTTACAATTGTCTTTGGTGTGTCACTATCTTCATCTTTGGTCTTGCCAGCCTTTTCAGATGCATCAACAGTAGATTTACCACCAGCTTTCTTTGAACGAGCCTTGGATTTGCCTCCGGCATCCTCAGATTTAGCACTGGATTTGGGGGTGGCCTCAGCAAGTTTCCCATCATCTTTACTGTTGTCCACTGACTTACCACTCAACTTCTTAGCTGCGCCTTTGGATCTACGAGATGAAGCTACATGATCTCTGGAAATGATAAAAAGAATTTAGCATCAGTATTACCATCCACACAACCTTGCATCAAAAGAAGTGATCCAGTAAAAGTAAGGGGAGTTACGAACCGTGAACTCCCCGTCTTTCCTTTCGTGGCTGATGGCTCAGAACCTATCTTTGCTTTCTTCTTCTTTTGCCTGATGAGGAACAGATATTGTGATCAAGAGAAGGTTAAAGTAAATAGATACCACTGCAGACTTGCAAAATCAAGTAATATCCTTACCAGCAACAATTAAAACTGACATCATAACGGAAAAAACTCAAGAAAATAGCCAAAAGGGGGAAAAGTTCAAAGTATACAAAATGGTAACTTCCCACAACCAGAAAGTATTTTAAAGCATATGCAGGTAGTCGGTTAGAAACAACTTATTTTGAAGTAATTAGTACATCACAAAATTATAGAAAGGAACGACATCTAAAATATGTTCATGCAATAAATTGTTAATTAACGGTTTTCTTGCTTATAATGTAATAGTTGCCAAAACAAGGGATGCTTGAAATTTTGTTGCATTTAACCTGGTTACATGTCAGTTGTAACCTTTATCCTTTTCTTTCCAAAATTGCCGAGCCTCATATCCACTATTTTGTTCTGCACCTCTGCTTCTTAGGATTCGCTCAATACTGCATGTAGGTTTTACCCTACCCTTTTTGTGTAATCAGATTTTTCAAGCATATCCATAAAGATGCACTAGTAAGATGTCATGCCTACGTTGCACGTAAAATAAAAACTATACAACTTAGGGTTAAACAATGCAATACCATTACGGAAACTTTCAAAAGATCACTTAATAACCTATACTTGCAACTTCATTCATTAAATATCTATCCATCGTTTTATTCAGATCTTATATAAAAACCAAATGTAGAAACACACAAGCGATTCGGAATAGAGAACATAAACCTCTGCAAGAGTATACAAAAGTTAGCTATGAAACTTAAGGACAAAAATTTTATGCTCAGAGGTACAGGCATAAATAATAATAAGCAGAAAGAGAAAGTTGAAACAAGATAATCCCTACCTACAAAAGCTTCGTGCCATTGAGGTCTTACTTGTCAGAAAACATAAAGACAAACCATCCGGTAAAGGAAACTAACAATCCTCATTTATCACCCATGCCGGCTTCAAATATAACAAATAACATTCTAAACATATAAACCCAACAACTGCAAATTTACGAACTTCTAACCAAATTAAGGAACAAATCTTATTTCAATGGGTCCATTAATAGGCACGGAAACATAAATACTCGGAATTGTGGTAGAAATGGGAAACGGAAAACAAAGGAAACATTTGAAATATGGATTTTTTAAACATTTGACATATATGGAGATTGGCACACGATTCATAACATGAAATAGTGAATGAAGATTGTCAATATGATTATCAGGATACGATAATATTTTAGCTAACACACTACAACCTAAGAAACGCAGATATTGATGCTGATTCGGATCGGCGAGTGCCGGATCGGATGCAAGGGCCCTCTACTAATAATTTAGAAAGACTTTTATTTTTAACAATAACTCTAATGAGTTATACATTAGTGGGAATAAAATATGGACAGGAAAGTGCTAAATTGAACAAATTGATATATCGCATTGATTCTTAAGTTCTTAACAAAAAATAGTAACTAAGCAATTTCATAACGTCATCATCTACCAAATTTAACTAATAAGTACCACCTATCAAAAGACACAAAAAGAAGCTACCATCAACTCGTAATTTGTCAGAAGATCAAAATGTATTACCAAGTCTGAAAATAAAATGACTTCCGAAGTAGACAAAAGTAAACAAATTAATCTGGCTATATCCATAGCATGTCCATGACGAGTCCGTCACATGTCCAAAATTTAAATAATTAATTGGCATTTCGGATTCGTCGCATAGCGTGTCGGATACGTATTTCAGAGAGTCCACAGAGTATACATGTACGATACGTGTCCAAAACGGACATGGTACCCGTTTTGGAGTGCCCAAGCTTCCTGGAATACAACCACTTGAATCAAATTGAACATATTAAATAAATGTTGCACTACATGAAATCTTATTTTGAAGTTAGTTAAACTCATGAAATCTCACTTCAATCAAATCTATTAAGAGTTTATCTATTGTCCCAAATTGCTTCAAGAGTTTGTTAATAGTCAAAAGATGCTTGTGCATTAATCCATGCTAGTTTATAAGGGAATTGCCTTCCTATAGTACGCACTCCCATAGGAACTCATGAACTGTTACTTAATACAATCAATCTCCATAGTTTAATTTTATCAACCCATGCGTTAGGAAATGAAAAAACCTTTTCACATGTATATTTTGCTCTACGCACCCCACTGAACTGTACATAACTGCAAAACTATCTCCCTAAGATACGGAAGGTATCAATATAACCAATGGCACTCACTATAAGTTGGCATGTAAAATGAAATGTGAGACTTCTGGACATTAATCAAAATTTTTGAATCCTCCATGTGCAGCAGGAAGAGTGCAAACACGCTCTACACATGATTATCAATTTGCACCATAAACTATGGCAATGTACTCAAACTTCCATATCAATGACCACTCTAAAATACTATTACTCACTGAGACAAAGCAACAGCAAACAAGGAAGAACCTTCAGAAATAGATAGAATCACATGTAACAATCCAAAAATAGAAATCAAATATTGACACCAAATCTTAGCTACTCGTTATGCAACTCCAAACAGGTCGTGTTACTCCTATGGTTGCCGGCTGAAAACTGGTTTTGCCATCAACCAGACTGTCTAAAAAGTTTATATAAGTGTGCAGTTTAAATAAGACCTACTCCATGCAAAGTAATTGACTGCTAATTAAAGGCACAACACGCAACATTTACCAAGATATTTTTTGGGCTTCCATAATGCTTTTGTAACTAGATATAACTACACACCGATACGCATAAAACACCTGCTCAAAAGGGAAGATGAATTTCGCCATCTTAACCACATCCCAAACAATCTCTACAGACACATAAAACATGTCGTGCACTCTTGCTGATTGTATAAACATATATATATATATATATATATATATATATATATATGATTAGCATATTAGCCAAATATAACCAAGGACAAGCCTGAAACATCATGACACCGTCACGGAATCAATATTAGTCAATTTAAATATGAAAGCCAGGAATAAAATATTCTCTTTAAGATTTATAAGGTTCTACTTTAATGTCAGCTAATGATTTATAATTGTATCAGTTATTTCCGTGCTTTCAAAAACCTAATACAAATAAAAGGAATTTGCTGCAGGTTTGTGTTGGATTCCTTCCCCTTGTGTTTATGAACTAACTTTTGTGCTCCTTTACTTTAGCCTCTGCAACAACTTCTAATCACATTGAAACCAAATTATTCTCAGTTCAATCAGGTTAGATTTTACGAAGTAATACACAATCATCTTATGAGTCACAATGTAAAGTTCCCAGAACTTTTTCCCCACAACAGAATACACATGCCTTACGAGTACGACCACACATCTAAGTTCTATCCTTACAAAATTCCATTTTAAACATCTCAACAGTACAAAAGAAACATTATTTCTCCATCTAGTGCAATTAAATGTAGTTGGACCTAAACGTACACCCCCTATCTATATTTGGCTTTCAAATAACTATTTCACTTAGGATATCATTTATTACAAAATACTAAATTCTAGCTCCAGTATTAGTCATCCTTCTAACCGTAAATCCTCTTAGATACACTTCATCTCGTACTTTTGGTTATGACTAGGAAAAGAACTCACATGACAAAAAGAACACTTCCTGCTAATGTTATTAATTAGTGAGAAATACAAATTCTTATTTACAAAATGTAATCATATATCAGTTAATAGCAATTGTAACAAAGAAAACTACAAACAGAGCCTTAATCTTAAATTTTGGGACTGCTCACCCTAAATTATGCCTCCATCTAAATTTTCAATCAAAATCAGATAAATAAATCACCTTTCCGCAAGTAAATCTTGCAAAACTTCCCGTGAACCCAAAACCACAGAATATTAAAGTATTAAGGGCATTGCCAATCTCACAAATCCTCAAGCCTTTCACATTTCAAACTCTAATTGTTATCCCACAAACAAGGAAATGTCTCAATGTATGGACCATGCAACATATGTGTTTAGAGAAGTGAATTGTACATGGAAAGTCTTCATATCATGGTTACTATAACATGCAAATAACTGCATCTCCAATGTGTTAAGAGTTAAAAAGGAAAAACAATAAATGTCAATCTCCAAAAACTCAAAACAGCTAGACATTGGCAATATTTCTTTACCGGTAATCATAAAATTTTTTACACGTAGTGAAATCTACCAGTGGAGTGATAGGCAACTGCTAAATAACCATCATCTTGACATTTTACGCTAACATTCTTGACCATAATATAAGAAAGAAAACCAACATTGCAACTTCAAATTTTGTTCCTAAGCCACGGCTGATGTATCCAAGTGACATTGACAAAACAATAATGATAAAAGACTAATAAAAGGTAACTAAAGGTAGTTGGATAATTATAGTACTTTCATCAACAACCTACCATTGTTGGCTCTACTACTTAAAATTTCATACATCTGGCTAAATAAATTCTTAGTATCGCCAGCATTTCCATGGCAGATACTCAATAAACCTAAAACCAATCCATGTTAGAATTTGTCCAACAAGGACACTAGTTGAATGAGATGAACTTATACCATACAGATAGAGACGTAGTGTGGTATTTTTCCAAGACGTCACGAGAAACTTTACCCAAAGAAAAAAAAAATTCTAACAAAGAAAACTTCATACAGACAGGCCACAACCTAAAAGCATTCGATCTCCTTTTAAGAAACTGTAAATGTTTTTTGAGGTCGTAGCACTATATCATTGTACATATTCTAACTAGAAGAAAATTTTCAATGACAACAAAGAGAAAACATACTTCCTGAAATCGAGCTTTCTAACAAGATATTCAGGAAAAGAAAATTGTTTATTACAAACCAATAAGTTCACTGTTTATGGTAACCTGGAAATATAAGCCATTGTCATTATGCTGAACATAACCAAATGGTTTCAAAAATACCTCCTGAAAGATAAATATCAGAACTGGAATAACAACTGAGCACCAAATGCAAGCAAGAGCAAACGAAGTGTGAAGAACGACGGCATTAAAAGAGTTAATAACTGCAAGACTCATCAGCATCCAACTAAATTAAAACCATCTAGCTGGTAACACAAAATTTGGTTTTTAGCTTCTTATGTGATAACTGAGTGTAATATAAATTCCAAAATTCAATCAAAAGAAGAATTACGCACAATTCAGGGAAAGTATCAGGACTCCCAGCTTTAGTCTCTCGTTCCTGTAACATTTAGGTAACTAATCACAATTCAGACCAAACCACATATACAAAAAATTAAATTTCAGATAATTACGCACCTCATCTTCTCTAGAATCACCATCTTTAATTAGCTCCCATTTTTCCTCTCCCAGATTCAAATGTTCAAGTTCACCATCAGTGTATGTTACCTGCCCAAAAAATATTAAGAAAGCAAACTAAACTACTAAGAAATATTAGTGCAGGTGCTTCAAAGCTCAGAACAAAGTCCGCCAAGAAACTTATATTAGTTAAGCTTATTTAAAAAGAATAAGAAATGGAGTTTTATTCAGCCATTAGGAGAAGATCACAACCCAGCATACACACACTCTCACCTTATGCTTCCTGTTTTTAGGATCAAAAGAGTCAACAACACCTTCGTAAAACCTGCAAGTAACAAAACTAACAATTTTTAAATAGAACAATGATTGTGGAGCCAACAATCTTTGTAAGCAAAATCCAACAAACATTTGTAAGTTGTAACTACTATTAGCTTGTGCAGGAGTAAATATAAAGTACCAATATCAAATACAATCCACATACATGTATGAATACAAACTTGTATGTAAAGTATACTGCAAAGAAATGAAGAATTGGCAATCGTATATTGTTCACAATGGATGATAGACAATGGAGACGATGACATGGGAAAAGTTAAAAGTATGTGCATATTAATTGAGAACTCAGCAACCATATGTAAGGTTTATACAGCATGAAACAAGACTTCCACTTCGACCAAAAATACATTAGCATATATTGACCAGTAGGGCATGCTGAAACAATATTAACACATCAGGAGACCTTAAGTTGCATACAACGAGAGATGGCAACACAATAAACCACAGAGACATCACCGTAACAACAAACCTGCAGCTACTGGCTGCAGAGACCAATGTGACATTGGTCGCAGGACATCATGGTACATAATATGGGAAGAGGAGAGCAATATCTATGTTACCTCGATTGTGGAGCGCTACAGTATGCAGTATGAAATCGGGAACATGGTACGCCTGGGTATGCGGTATGTTTGGGGTAGGCTTCTTCAGATCGCTTAGGCAGAACGAAATTCTTTTATATGGAACAAAATACCTTTTTAGGATTCAGATGAATTTTCTTATAGTTCGTACACTAAATAGGAAATAAACTACTATTTATCCTGTGAATGAAGAATAAAATTATTCTCTCGACATATTTCAGAACTAATAGGAAATTATTCTCTCGACATAAGAGAACTAATGCGAACACATAAAACATACTCCTTGAATGAAAAAATTTGAAATTACGGTAGGCATCGTAAGCTAGCAATTGTTATTTTCTTACATCTTGTCCATAGGCCACCAGACTTTGATTATAGCGCCAACCAAGTCTTCACCATGCTTCTTAATATCAGTTGCCTGATATGACAATAATATCTGATCAGAAAATGTATAAGCAGTAAAATGGCAACAAAAGTACATTCAAGAATCATAGTAATAACAAAAGGTAACACACATGCAACACATTGCTCTGACATATTAACTTCTCAACAAAACAGAAATCGAAAATTATAGAGAACCAAAAGATTCTTGCACTAACACTAACAAAAGAAGAACCAAAAGATTCTCACAATAATACAAACTAAAAGATTAGTCAGCAATCCATAAACTAATGAGGAGCTAAGCAACGAAACATAACTCATAGTCGTAGACTCCTAACCCCTATTATCAGCCAATGGCTTACTGTCAAATTGCCATGTAAATATTTTTCGAAGACATTTTCAGAACCTTAACATATGAAACTACACTAAATAAGGAAGGAATTGAACCTAAGCGTACCACACCAAGGACCATAAAGTTGAATGAATAGTTGGTTTCGGTCCATGGGCGACTCGGATATATTTCATGTATAGTTTTATTCTTTGTTGTTGGTATCCAATGTAGTGCTTTTTGACTTGACTTAAATCCCGATGTATATGTAATTAACATGATCTCATACAATGCGTATAGAATACAATAAGAAACTCAAGTACAAACTAAGAAAGAATCTAGAACCTAAATTGAAAAGTGATGTTACCCTTTCAGGTAAATTTATAATAATATAATAGACAAAAAGACCCCTAAAACTCTTGTACAATTCTAAAAAAGAAAGATCCTAGAGACGATGACAGTCTTACATAATGTATAGCCCAAACAAAGAAAAACAAGTAAAATTACTTATTTAGCCATCCGTGAGGCAGCAATCTCCTTTTCTTTTTATCCAATCAAGTAAAAGTACAGAGCAGAATAATATTTTTTATTATTATTTTTCTTGTTAATAACTATTGCTAAGAGTGATATGTATGTTGAGGTTGATATCATTGTTGGAGCCATTGCAAGGCATAAAGCATGTTAAAGATCTAACAAAAATTAAAACTTGCACCCTATGATAAGAATTGTGTGGAAGTATACCTTTCCTTTAGATGGTGCCCGCTTTCTCTTTGAACTTGTCTTGGGTGTTTCCTCCAATGGACTATCATCTTTAACCGCTTTGGAAAGTTTTGGTGAAGACATCACCTCCTACAAAATTTTAAGATAAAAATCTCATGCAGGTCAAAAGTAGATTAGAGTAATAGACAGAAATGAAACAGAAACAACTCACAAACAAATCAAACAACATGCTTCTTACAACCTTCTCCAATGTATTTTTTCCACGAATATGCTTTTTGTCATCTATCTTCTTCTTTGATGAAGATCCATCCCCAGTGTGATTTCTAGTATCGGCCTTCCTGGTAGATGTTTTCACCAGCTTTGCATCTGAATCACTTCCGGACCCCTCTTCAAACTCTGATGTCTTAACTGGAACTTGAATTTTTTCCGCAGGAGAATCCCTAGCAGGAGCTTTTTTCCCAGAGTGTCCCAGCAGCTTTCCTTCTGAATTATCTGTGCCTCCAGTTGCCTTCTTAGTGGCAACATCCTCAGAAGTTGATGCCTTTTTACCGAATTTATTTTTTTTCCTTGATTGCCCACCCTTTCTCGAACTCAAACGACCCTCAAGTTTACTTCCACTTGGAGATGGGGAAAAAACATTCTCCGGCTCACTTTCTAGTGCTTTCGGTGGGGATAACTTCTTGGTCCCTCTTTCATTTTCTTCATGCACAACCACCTCGATAGAAGGATCCCTAGAAGGGGAAACATGAACTTCCTTGTCCAGCCTTATATTACCATCAGCTATTCTTTTAGTTTCTTTATCAATATCCGTATCAGTATAAGAGGACTCTGAAGGTACTGTTGACTTCGTTGAACGCTTTGTTCTTTTACTCCTTTTCTTGGATAATTGTGCAGATTTGGGTTCCAACTCTTCTACCTTCCCACTGTCCGAATCAACAGGTTCAACTTTGCCACCCGCATTAGCATCATCATGCGATTGATCTTCTTCACCAGTATGCTGAGGCATCTCCGAGCGTGGGCGCACTGAAATTTCTTTATCCTCATTTTCTGCAACACCATCACATGTAGCTGAATTTGAAGGTGTTGCAGCAGCAGGAAGATCTTCTGCAGGAGCAAGCTCCACCGGAAAAGGGTGCTCTTGTCCTGAAAGAGTCTCTCCTGGAGCAGGAGTATCTTCTCCAGTACCAGTCTCCACCAGAACAGGGTGATCTTCCCCAGGACCAGTTTCTATCGGAGCAGAATGATCTTCACCTGGGCCAGACTCTACTCGGGCATGATGATCTAGTCCATCAGGAGTGTATGCTTTAATTTCTTTGGTCAATTGATCCTAGCATAAGAGCCCACCACTAAATCAGGCAACAAACAGGGTAATCCAACTCGAAGAGGAAATTGAAACACACTTCAGTGGTAAATGAAAAAATTACACATTTACACCTGATGCCCCACAAGTGTCCAACAATAAACATCAATCCATTAAGCCCTCGGATTCATTTACGAAGTTGAGCCCGCCAACAGATATCCACTCAATTTCATTTTGAATATCACATTTAATTGGTAAACAAGAGTTCACTATTTCAGCACAGTTAACAGTTCAAGCTGGAGCAACTCAACCAATTCAAACGTAAATGAAATGGCAAGGTCTTAACTGAGACAATCGAAAAGCACACTGATGGAAACAAAACCAGGTGTAAAAGCAGAAGGTTGTGAAATATAAATAAACCAAAAAGAATAGAGCTACAATGGCATGCCTGGGGAGCCTCATCAGATGGTGCAGCTAACTTGTTCCCATCACCCTGATACATTTATCAATAGATAAAACATTTCTTACACGTATAATTCGGGAAAAAAAAATGTAAAGTTTAAGATAGAAAAACTCCATAACTATGTGCTACAGGAGCACAAAACTAGATTGATGGCGTACCTGAGTTGTTACTCCTGAAGATGCTCCATTAGCCATCCCCTCGGTCTGAAAAATGTTTGACAATCCATAATAATAAATTAAACATTATGTAGTGCCATTCATAATTATATTAAAAAGAAGATCCCAACTCTCATTTTTCCTTATTTTGCAATAATTGAGCAAATACATCCCGCCAAGGCCAGGCCGATGAGCCAAAACACACACCTTTACAGACCGGAATTTTCTCTTTTGATCATACGATTTTCCAAATGTTATGTAAGGAGATTGGGAAAAAGAGTGGATAAAACAATTGCTTCTTTTGGGAAAGACTCAAATATTACATTTGATTATCAATCGCATTACCTTTTCTTGAAATAATATATCAGAAATTTTATCAATAAACTTCAATTTTGATCATGCAATTTTCCATATGTTATCTAAGGAGATTGGAAGAAAAGGTGGATAAAACAATTGCATTTCTTTTGGGAAAGACACATATATTACATTTGATTATCAACCGCATTATCTTTTCCTCTAATAATATATCAGGAATTTTATCAAAGAACTTCAATATCACTCCTCAATTTCACAGGTTGAGAGTTCTTTACCCTCCCGCTCACATTTTATTAGACCAATGACCAAAAAAAAGAGCCAACATAACATTCCAATATGGATGCATAAAGTACAAGATAAATCTGGAACAAGAGAACAAGGTACTTGTACTAGCTACATTGGTAAAATGTGAGGTGTATTCAGCAAATTTTTTAACAGAGGCTGGGCCATCACGTAACAAGCATGTACACAACAATTATGTCAACTTGCAAGCTCTGACTCTTAATCATTTCCATTTTATGTACCCTCCTGCGGAGGAATAGCCTCTTTCCATTGTTCTGTACATTCAGCCACCAGAACTTTTCAGCATTTTACTCTGGTTTACCTTTCTATTATGGCCATTAAGCCTTGCACTGTTTCTTCTCCACTTCTATTTACTATAGAGTTGTAGTGTAGCCTTATTTCCTCTTAAACAAATAATTGCAAATAACTACAATACAAATCTAATATATATATCGTATCATACCAGTTGTTCTCTGGATAATTTATGACTGTCATGTCCTGCACGATTTGTTTCCATGCAAATTGTCGAAATTATTGTACTGTAATCATCAAAAGAGAAGTTCATTGAACTCTTAGCTTCTAGCAGGCAAGGTTTGATCTTTTCTGCACACTTTCCAATTACATTCTCTGCTAGTTTCTGAGCAATTGGCCAAACCACCTGATAACAGAAATACTTACTAAGATGTTGATGAAAGTGAAAACAGTAAAGAAATATAATGTATTCCCCTAAAACATTACCTGATTGTCCTTTTTCAGACAAGCTAGTAAAGGAGAAATTATGTCGAGTCCAATATCTTCACTTTCCTCAAGTACAAGGGTCATAATAGTCTCCATATTGGAAAAGACATTATCCGGATGATCATCCCTAAAAGTTTAACAAATGGAGAAGTTAACTTCATAGAAGTAGAATGGCGAAAGGCAATTTGAACCGAAACCAAAATCAAAATCATAACTTATGAAGTTTGAATAATACAAATCCATCAGGCAACATGACATAAAACCATCCACATCAAGTAACTTCAAAAGCAAAATTACCCAGAAGACAACCATCAAGGTCCAAATATCTAATTTGATATCAGCACGAATGGAAACTCTAATTTGAAGTTCCTCAACCATTTCAAATAACAGGACACCAGAAACTGGCAATCCATATTTTTTCTTTTTCTAAAGGTAAATTAATACAGCACTTCACAAATTTAATTCATTGATCATGTCCAGTGGTAACAGGAGGAAAGCTGGCACCAGGGAAAATGAGAAAAACAAAATTAACCCAAGGATCAAAAAAAAATCCACATGTTGATTCAGAAAAGTCATACAAATTCTTCAGAATCTTTTCGGAAATAAAGAAAAGGCTAGAATCATTAGGAAACACAAATTGAATACTGTCTATTTATGTTTCAGCTCTTGTATTTGATTAACTAATCAAAAGAAAAACTGATCACGCTAATTTCTTTATGTTTGGGTGCACAATAGAATTCTTATTTACCCAAGACGAACTAAGCCTACCATTACAGCTATTTACACTAAAAAAAGATAGATTACAATAATACCTTAACATTAAAGAAAACAAATATCTGAAACATTTCATCTGTCATTCCTTAATAGTTTCTTTTTGGGTAAGTTAGTGTTTCTCAAAAGTTGCAAGGCTAGAATATAACTAATATCATGAAGCTAATATGCATGGCAGCTACACTATGATGTTAAATAAATAAAATATTTATGCAACACAACAAAATGCATCATTCCATAATGACAAAAATTGTGTCATTGTCACCACTTTGATAACAGCATAGTTGCCTTTAAACCAAAGTTATCATTAGGTCTACAATGACAACTTAGGTCTACCCACCCCCGGTAACTTCTACAACTACATTGTCACACTTCCTAAATATTTCCGGGTTCAAATATGAGCCATAACAAGATGTATACACTAAAGGTGTACTCATACTGTGTTCCACAATTTATTATAAACTCAGAATTATGATCACAGCATATATAATTAGTTGTTATATTTGTAAGTGGGCTAAGAATCTTAGATATTTTTTGAAGTTTATACATCCAAACGAGATCCTTTGTCTCTCAAATTCATTGGTGCAAAGCAAATACAACAGAAAACTTATGTCCCATATAGAGGCAAGAATGCAAGAAACAAGAGATATATTAAACAAAAAGTAAATCATCCTCCTCATTCTTCGTCAGCAATACCATCATCAAGCACTGAACTACCGAGGCAAACGCATGAAGTTCAACCTCACACTACATTGGTTGCTCTCCTGGAAATGTATCACAATCACAGTTGTCCATTCGAGAACATAACTAAGTTGTTGTTATAAGATTATTCACTGCATAAATAATAAAACGGCAAACTGAAAGACCTCCCAAAAAGGCACTGGTTGAAGAGAATCAACCAAATGAGAATGAGAGAAAAAGGAAAAAAAAATAGAATGAATAGCAAATAAACAAAAAAACTTGACAATAAATTCAGGAGATTTTCACCTATACGCATTTATTTACAGACCTACAAGTCAAACTATTGAAAAAGAGAGAGAGAGAGAGAAGGCTGCGGCGTAACATTTCCGTACCCTGAAATAATAACATATATAACTTTTTAAATGTATCAAAAGTCCAAGCTGAAATCTAATACAATATTCTGATGGTAGGACCTTTAACTGTATTAGTACATATGAAGAATTATGTCCTATAGATGGTAAATCAGCATCCATAAGACAAAGACTAGGATATATTGGTACTTGTTCCCAAGGATCACCACGAGTAGAAGGTGTTTCCACGACGAAAATTTAGATCAAATGCAAAGGAGCTTTTGCTACAACTTGCCGGGCAATATACCATAAGAAAAAACAATAAAACGACATATACAGCAGAGAATGCATTAGCTGTTACCTTATAGCTTTCAGAAAGTGCTGGAACATCTCAACAATAAGATCATCACACTCTAGGTCTAACATGACAACGCATGACCTGACCTTCGCTACGGTTTCAAGAATTGAAGTTCTCTTACTATATGAATGACTGGATTTGTCAGATAAGTCTGCGAAAGAGGATACAATCAACTGGAAGATTTCCTGGTACACAAGAGAGGTGTCACTTATACAGCTAAATGGGTAATAGTTGAGGTCTACAAACTAAGTAATTAATGTTACCTTCATCTGATTGTCATCATACGGAGCTTCTGGGGCGGTTATCCTCGTTATTTCACTGATGCACGATGCAACTGCAACTCTCACATCCTCGTTTTGATTCTGCAAAAGTTCTTCTTCAACTACTGCTTTAATAATTGGAGAAAGTGCTTCTAACATTAACTTGGATGGTGATTGATCGACCTTTCCGAGGAGCTTTCCAACTCGCTTAACACAAGCATGAAAGAAAAACATTATAAGAACTCAACTACAAGTCAGTAAAATAAGGTACACAACGGAAAATCTGAGTAGAACAAGATGATTCATCAGTTAAAACTACAAATAATTAAGTTATTGGAAAGTACTCAAAGGAATCCAGTCATTGATCATAAATATGGACAGAATATCACAACCCTATAATCACAGGTCACATTTTACTAGCAAAATAATTTTAGAAAAATATTAAAACTCTTCAAATGAGACTAAACAAATGAAACCATTTACTCCAGAGAACAACGTTCAATTTATTGGGTAAAACACACCTTGAGAGACCAAGTACGAAAGCAAGAAAAGGACACATAACCATCATTAAGATTAAGCACTAATTTTCTTCTACCTTGCCCAAAAAATTTTAGGAGCTTTGATCTGCTCTGCACGATCAAACTGAGAAAAACATTCCTTTTTTGATAAATAAGAACATGATTTCTTTTATGCTAGGAGACTCATAAGCCCAGTAAAGGAGAAACCTATAAACAATTGCAAGTTCCCATAGTCCGCTAAACAATTGACTATCCCACGGTCACTAAACCACATACCATTATTTCCAAATGTCATAATCACTTATACAGAATTGTTTTAAAAACCCCAAGGAATTGATGGCTCAAGGCACATCACTCTACAGATTCAAACATGAATAGGAAAATATAAGATGGTCTTTTGAAATTGCTGCACAAAAAGTCAATCGCAATGACAAGAAATAAACCCATCACCATACCAAAAGAAATCATAAAGCAAGCATTTATCCATGGAGAACCTAGTCAATCTCTCATGGGAGAGTCCTAAAATCATTCAATTTCAGAGGTACTTGTACATAAAACACATTTGCAGGAAGCTAAGTATCCTTGAGCATTTGCAAAACGGAAAGCAACAGAGAATTGAATTTACAGAGGGAAGATTGCCATCATGTCGTTGTGGCCTGATGAACACACAGCGCAGGGAATGAGATGAAAACCCACAAAATTGACACTAAATTGGTGCATCAGTTGCTACAATATATGTGGATAAATGGTACAACACATTTTAATGTCTCAAAAACATTCAATAGTCCATATTCTCTTTTAGTACAGAGGGTAAAAAAAAACTTTAAAAAATTAAAAAGAACTTCTCACTTTCTTCTTTTCCCCCTCCATCCCTCTCTCTTGTAAGTGATAGGCACATCATCCTGTTTCACCCTTGGTAATAATCACACAACAGAGGGAAATCTTGTTCTCGTTCCTCTCAGAGTCAAACTCATCACCTCCCCTCAATGTGGCCTCTTCTCCCATGTATAGATTGTGGATAAGTGAGGGATTAACACTTTGTTTTATGTGTGAAGAGGGCACAGAATGGGGGCAAAACCAGACCCCTGAAAACTACCATTTTTCCCATCCATTATCCTTTTATAGCTCACATTCCCTCTTCTTTTTCTCTTTACACTTAAAAATTTTACTTCAATTACTCTTCCTCCCAACAATGCCTCCAGTTATGCCCTCCTCTCACAGCGAGAGGCGGGCCCACACATACTGGGCACGGATCATGTGGGGGCATCAATATAGGAATCGGGCAAAACCCGAAACAAGGAAAATTATACTTTTTTCCTAGCAGTTTCTCTATGCAACTCATGTTTTTGCCTGTTTTCCTCTTTACCGATCCAAAACCCGCCCAATTATAAGGCACACAAACAACACCACTTACGACAAAAAACTGACAAAATCGTTACCAAAAACTAAAACCATATCTGCAACACAACATACATTTCAGTAAACAACACAAATTTCTGCAAAGACAGGAAACCAAAGAAATAAAAGGAATGAAAAAACAAAACCCTAATTCACAGCACAACACACATTTCAAAATAAAACAAAAATTATAACGACTCATCAAAGAAAAAAAATACGAAAACCCTAATTCACAACACAACACATTTCAAAATAAAACACAAATTACAAAACGACAGTAATAGGAAGAAATCAAAGGAATAAAAAAACAAAAACCCTAATTCACTAATCAAAACGCATACCTCGAGTTGAGGAAGGAGCTCATCCGCCGAAGACGGAGGTTGAAGAAGAGCCTTCCCAGCTTCCATCAGCTGCTCTTTCAGGTCCCTCTCCCCAGACCCCATTCTCCCTCTACAGAACACACACACTCTCTCTCGCTCTTTTTCTCTCTCTCTCTCTCGATTTGTCTCTCTCTACAAGCCCTGAAATCCCCTATATTTGAATTCGCACCGAGCAGATGAAACCCTAGTATACCAACGAACGGAGGGTAGAGCGAGTCTAAGGGTTTTATAGAGAGAAAAATTTCCAGATGAATAAATCACAGTAGCACTAAATATAAAATAATGCGTAAATTCTAGCCTAGGTTTAAATGCAATAATAGTTCCCAATGTTTCACTTGAAATTTTATTTTGTCACCGTAGTTTGAATTGTGATAATAAAAGTCTGAGATACTTTTGATTAAATGACACCATTAGTCCAATAATGGATTTGGAGTTATTTTAAATGATGGAAATTATATGGTTCAAATCCTAATATGTTATTCACTTGTGGGTAGAATAGTATTTGTTATTAATTTATAATGATATCATCTTCTATTTAAGTGGCTTTTAATTGTATTATTTCTAAAAGAAATCCATAGAAGGGACCGAAAAACGGAATAACACTTTCTAAATGTTGGCGATCAAATGTGTAATCAAACGCTGGGGACTTTTACCATTGGATTGAAAATATGGGGACCAAATAGAGTTTGACTTGAAATTTGTGAACCATTGGTATAATTCGCTCCCAATATATCCGCCGCGAAATTTATGGGTATATTCCACCTTAGCCCATGAGGTTTAAGATAATGTGAAGAATCGCCAAATATGTTTGTAAACCTCTAGTTTGCCCTCTCGGGTTTGGTGCTTGCTTACCATACTTGTTAGAAAATTGGAACAGTTTACTTGTCAATACAAATGCCTTTACGTTGAGCAGATTAATTAGAAGTAGGGTTCTATTTGCTCGTTTACAAGTAAAAAGTTGTCATAGGTAATAATAATAGGTAACGCTTTGAGTACTTATTCTGGCTACAAGTGTAATTTGATCTTAACATATTTTTCAAATAAAAAAAAGGCATCAGTTGTTCTCTATGATGGTGATACTTGAGTGATATACATTTTTATTTATTTTATTATTTATATAATATAGAATATATATATATATATATATATATATATATATAAGAAAAAAGAGCACAAGAATTCATCCAAAC
This sequence comes from Embelia ribes, assembly GCA_001753735.1. Classification (NCBI taxonomy): domain Eukaryota; kingdom Viridiplantae; phylum Streptophyta; class Magnoliopsida; order Ericales; family Primulaceae; genus Embelia; species Embelia ribes. Next base: position 22,258 of record MKEJ01093067.1, read on the forward strand.
AAAATTTTTATTTATATGACTGCTTATCAAAATAGTTTTCAACCAATAAAGAAAAGGTTTTAATTTTTATTTTAACTTTTTCACCCACTTCGATTTAGTATAATTTCTCATTCTTAGATGCAACCACATGAGTTCTTGGATTGGTAATATGTATATCATTTTTGTGCACTATCCTAATCAAAAATAGAGTATGAGACCTTTTTTAGTTTAAAAATTTTAAGTTTCTAGTCTAGGAAAAAATGACTACATTACTATAAGCTCTATTAATACTATGAGAAATAATAGTTCTATCTAAAATATTTACCCAATCCTCTTACCTATTGACGTGATAAGAATAATTTTTAAATGTTATTGGTTTTTAGATATGTTGCATTGATGACTGAATCTAAGATTCTCATTGTTATGCCAGCGGATAAAGGAATGAGGTAAAATTTTAGATATATATTATAAGACCCCAAATTTTGAA
>MKEJ01093073.1:0-10904 GCA_001753735.1 Embelia ribes
TTTGTGTTAAAATATAGTAACTCTTTTTATACAATATAGTAATGATATTAATTTTAATACTTTTAATTGAAATAAATATTACATTCAATGTATTACAATTTTTTTATAAGAAGTGATGTGATATAATATATTAATTTTTTTTAAAAAAGAATTAAATACAATATTGTTACCATATTGTAGAAAAGAAATTACTATATTTTAACATAAAATTACTATATTTTCAAAATAAATTACTAATATAGATGTTATCCCAAATTAGCCACCTTGTATTGTGACCTCTAGAAGAAAATCTCCTTCAGCTTGGCCCCAAAGATTCGACAGATACTCTTTACTAGAATTGACATGTGTAATGCAGGGACTCGTCCTTATTTTGATTTTTTTATTATTTATAATTATTTTTCCCCAATAAATGATAAGAACAAAACTTCAATAATATTATAATTATTTTATTTTTCATTTTAAAATAAGAACTTTGAGCCCTTGATAAGAACTTGTAATCTTATTTATTTGTGACTCAAATTCTTTGTTTGTTTCGAAACTTTAAGTAAAAAAAAATGGACAAGAAATAAGTATATCACAAGAGCACCTATTTTGTATCCAAATAGTTTGTAGGTTTGCGTCAATTTAAACTAATATCCCTTGTTTTATATATCCTATGAGTATTAGCTGTGACAATTCTATGATCGATTAAACACGTCCATTATGGCCATACAAAACAAAAATGGCCATGGAAATGGTTAATCGTAAATTAAAATTTACTATTTGTTAGGCTTAATATTGTATATTTACAATAACCCATTTTAGAATCTGAAAGCCTATAAATTTTTGCATTTTTTTTGTAATAGATTTGAACATGCTCTGAATAGGTTCCTCCAATGTATTATGTATCTCTATATTCCATTTGTATATCATCCATCGCTTCATTTTTTTATTTAACAGTCACTTTATTATTTTACTTTTTGAATGTGACATTGTATAAACCGGCAGCTCACCAACGTAAATGTTATATAAGATACATTAGTTAAATTTTGACCTGCCAATGCCATGCTTACATAGTTTTATCCGCTATTCTAATTTATAACAATTTTATATATATCGTTACTAAAAGTTAAGAATATCAATTAATAGTCATTTTACAGATTTTTACGCCCAGAATAACTAATTATATATATCCATCTCGTTTGACATCAAGGTGATGTGAAGTTATACATTATGGTTAACTTTATGTAATTGTCTCATATTTTCTAGCCTTTTATCACTTTAAGGCGATTAAATAATCTAAAATTTCGATTTCATTTACAGCTGTTAACCACAAGATTTCATTTACTTCAGGAGGAAATAGTATCAATATGGTGCCTAAATGACCATTAAAATTAAAACTAACGATAAAGCTGAATCTGGTTTTATCATTTTGTTTCATATTTTTTTTAATAATGTACAAAAAGATTGAAGTAATAAAAATTGTAGACATATAAGAAATCGAATAACAAAACTTAACATCTTTATTGATTATAACCTTTTCGTATTCGGCAAAATTTAAGTGATAAAAGTTTAAAACATATAAAAAATTGAATAACAAAAGAATTTTCACTTCTCAAAATCTTTATCAATTGGTGGATAGAAATGTGTTAAACACTTGATTGATTAAAACACGGATGGAAAGTGAAACATAACAATATAATAAATGAAAGACATACTCGATCGCTCCATACGAGTTCCAAGAGGGCTAGATTACGGTTACTCATAAGTTAAGTTATACCTACTTCTAAATATATATGCCCAAATTGGATTGGTGTGAGGAAGTTTTTTTAGAATGTATTTGTTTTATAATTATAGGAAAAAATATTAACTAACCTCCGCAACCATCTTTTTAAATTAAAAAATTTTAATTAGCTTACTAATAAAAGCTCGCCATGATATACAAACTAGTCGCTTTTCTATGATAAAGAAAATGACTTGGTCATTGTGACAATTCATCCTAAAGTTATTAAAAAACACTATAATAATCCAAAATATGATATTAGTGTAATCCCAGTGGGATGGAGGAAATTTTGAGCTGGTGAGAGATAATTTAATGCAAAAATATCCAGGATTTTTCTATAATGACAATTGAAAAAGTCCTTAAAAGCCATTAACGGTGGCTTTAATTTCAATTTATATCAATCGTTAACCGAATCTTTTAAATTTTCTGTTTCCGCCATTGCGTAGCTAGTGTTAAAACTTTTATTGGTTACTAATCAACTACAAAGATCCAAATAATAATATAATCCAATTATGAGTTAATATAGTTGTCTTAGATAAAAGAGCGAAGTTTCGTCTATTGTCAATGTAGAGTTTTGTTCATATTGAATCGTATGAATAACAATTAACATGTGACTATATGCATTTATGTCATTTATTTAAGCTCCCTTCATATGAAAAAATTATATACCATTGGTGGAAAAAAATTAAATTTTCAAAAAAATAGTGTGGAGTTTTGATTGCATTAAAATTCAATAGTAATTTATTTCCAAATTGATATACGACAAGCCTTTGTATAATCCCTCCTCGTCAAAAATCACCAAGTGAGTTTGCAATGAGTTTTACATTATTGGGAAAAATTTCACATTCGTACTCAATTATAGGAGTTATTACTAATTTTACGTATAGCAATTAAATGCAAGTTTTGAAGCTTGAATGCAACTTTAGGTTTTGTTTAGTTCCACTTTTGAGCAATTAAGTTATCTTAGTTTTGATCGAGAAACAAAAATTAGATACATCTAATTTAAAATTTTCAACTTATCTAAACTACAACAGCAAATAAATTCAGCTTAAAAGTTGAACAGTCAAATGATATCAAATTTTTTAGCAAATAAATAAAAAAGTTGGTGAGTTTATAAACTGTAACCAAACAAGCATTTAATACTACTCGTGCACTCAAATACTAATTTCTATTCTTAGCTGGGATTTTTGGAAACTTTCAGCTTTAGACCATGCTACCTATTCATGGTGAAACCGCGAGGCTGTGATGATTAAGATCTGGGTTAGAATCGGGCGATTGAGATCCGACCCGTTTGTCGGCTGGGCAACCCGGAAGGCCTGTTGCAGTCTCATCAGGCAACCGATGTTGCAGCCGTTGACGGAGTCTTCTAAGTCTCCAGCCCCTAATTTATCAACAGATCTGAGCCTTTCTTTGTTTATCTATTTAACATGCATATATGGGTAAATATATATGATGAATTTTGTAGTATTATTTATGTATCTGTTTTTTATTTTTAATTTTTTTTAATACCCGGTAAAGGGTAAAAGGGGCCTCTTGGTCCAGAGTCATTTAATCATCCTTCCTCAACGAGTGATATAAGGGATGGATTTAGTAGTTTGTTATAGATTTATAGTCACTCTCGTTACTTGTTTGGATCAAAATTTTAAATATAAAAATTTTTATTTACAATTTTAATATTAATTTTACAATATGATATTTTTACATATAATTTTAATTATTTTATAAATTTTATAATTATGTGTTTATATACATGGGTGGGTATACTGTGCGGAAAGCAATCTTGTTTCCGTAATTTCCCGAAGGCCTAAGTCTACTTTTTATAGGTTAAATTAATTACAATTGGTAATTCACATTGATTTTCTTGTGGCTGAAAATAATCCCAACTTCAAAATATTTCACCCGTGGTTTGATTATCAGAAATGTGGCTTGTGTACCTTAATCGTCTAGTAATATACTATCGTAAGTTAGTTTTTAAAATTATTTACAAGTATAGTTATTATTAAAATTTATTTATTAAAATAGGTCAATTTTAATTTTTTATATATTATAATTATCATTTATTTTTTTAATAATCAAAATACCCATTTATTCAGAAAATAACATATTTTGTATTGTTCTCTATATCTATTTTCGATATCAAAGTTTGATATGTAATGCGAACAATATGTATATATAATATTTTAATTGATAGTGAGTTTTAAATACTAATAAGATCAATTTATTTTTTTATTTTTTTTTCTTGAAGTTTGAGTGGAGGCAAATGTACGGGGCAATTTAGTAAAATATGGAATAAGAAGAAAAATATTGTTTGATAGGGAAGAGTTTAATATGATTTGTTATTTGAAATTGCATTCTAAAAATTTGATGTAATGTATTTTTATATTATAAAATTTATGAAAATGTAATATTTTTTATTTAAAGTATTTTTTAGAAGTTGAAAATGAAAAATTAACTAAATAATGTGAAATATATTTGTTTTAATGGAATGTATAAAAAAATTAGTATTTTTCATTAAGTTACATATTAATTCGGAAAATAAAATGCTTTTTAATATATGTACGTATGGATCTTAAACAACAAGAGTTCGTGATAGTTTGAAATTCAAAAAATGTATTTATTTTGTTCTTTTATTTGAATTATCTAAATTAAGTTATACGAAAAAAATCAAGTAATATTATTAATTTCTACGCCGTGAAATGATTGATTACAACATATTTTCTTATAATATTTAAGTTAAAAGAAAATAATCTCTATAGATACTTACCTAAAATAGATTAACTCTGTAATATATCAATAACTTTGAATTAGACTTTCAACATAAATTTATTCTAAAATAAGTTTAAATTTTAATTTATTGTTTTTATTAAAGAGTAATTTACAAACAAATCAATTATGATGATATCCTTGTCTTTGAATTAAAAGTGGTTTATTTTGGCAAATAATTTTAAAAGTGAGCCATTTTGATATATATATAATTTGAAAAAGTGATTTATTTTGATAAATGTTTTCTTAATCCTCACTCAACAAAGGAGAATTATTTCTCACAATAATGCCTTGTGCGGTAATTATTTCCTCATATTGCATCGTCATGAGTTGAATATTACAAATCAAAGGACGTAGTGGATGATGTAATAACTCAACTACTTCATTTATTTCTCAACATGTTCTCAACATTGGTCTAGCAATGTTGAGAAAATATGCTTCATTTCAGTTATGCAAACGAAACAAAGGCTGCGGACAAAATGCAAAAGTAAAGAGAAAATAAGTGAGGGAGTGAATCTAATTTGGTACATATTATAAGTTTTATTTTATATATTGTATTACTTTGCAATATCTCTTTTATATAAATAAATACACACATCGGTATTAGCTTAGTGGATTAGACTCAAATTATGCATGTGTTAACTTAAGATAGAACCATGTAAATTTTTTATTTTTCTACATATTATTTTATTTACTTTCTAATATGTTAATAATATCAGCACGATTCTCTGCCAAAAATAATATTAGATTATGTAGGAAATTTTCAAATTTGTGAAAATATTCATTTTCGGCCTTGTGGAGGAGCGGAACACTTTTTCCAAAAAGTTTTATAAAGGTTTGTTGTTCATATGGGTCTCTTCTAAACTATGTATACTATTTTTCCAAGATCAAATTTTTAATCACATTTAATAAGACTAATAAAATCTAAATTTGCATGAGGCTTCTCCCCTCACCATAACGTTCCAAAAAATTTGAACAAAATTTTCCATTTTAATAATAATATTAATTTTGTATTTAATATTATTATTATGTTGTATGCGTGGAGCGTAATTATTACAAAGTAGTATTGCGTAGGCGTGGTACATACAATATATTTTAAATGTATAAAAAAAATGGACAATTAGTCAAACATGTCAAATTCTGCTTTATTCAGATGATGTTCGGCGGCTTAGGACTTCGGACAAGATATCGGCAACCTCTTCCGAAACTTCATTTTTTTGACAAAAGTTGCAAATTTTTCTAAGTGTTTTTCCCTATGTTCAAAGGGTATGCGTCGGGGTGTCCGACGACATACAGGTGTCGGACGGTCGACTTATAGTCGTTGGACATGTCGCCACACGCAATGGCGTGCAAAAAATTATTTTTTAACCACTTGTCTCCCCCATTCTTCTCAAAATCGAGAAGAGAGGAGAGAGAGTGTAGTGTTGATCAAAACATTTTCAAATCTTCTTCTTCTTGAATCATCCAGTTTGGGAGTTCATACGCGAAAAATAGTTGGCGATTCTTGATCCTTGTTGCGTAGTCTTTGAGAAGAGGAAAATTTTATTTCTTATCTCATTCATTGGCGTCATCTCATTTCCTGTGCACTTTTCACACATGAAAACAAAGTTGATATTCTTATTCCTTATCACATGTGGGTCATTTTCTCCTATAGATGTGTTGTTGTTTGCATTTGTCTACTAGATCGAATCAAAGGGTGAAGAAGAGGTGATTTGGGGCTTTTGCATATGAAGTCTTGGGGCAGCTTCTAGCTTCTTTTTAGGTTGCACGGTAGTCAACAAACATTAATATACAATTGACGATTTTGACCATATGTGATTTGAATGATACGTCTTGAATGTAATGTGTATGTGTAACTAAATTAGACGTAATGCAAGCGTCTTATAGGTGTAGTATATGTATAGACAAATTGACGTAATTGATACGTCATATAATTATATTATATGCATAGATGAGCTAGACATGATTGATATGTCGTGTAGGCGTAGAATATGTATAGTTTGATTACGTGAAATAAACATGGCTTAATTATATACGAAGCTTAAATTTCATGTTTATGGCGTAGGTTTGATCATATTAATGCATGGATTGAAACATGTAAATCGGATAGTTTAATGCATTACATTACATTCGTGTGGCATGGCATGGATTGGCTAGGGTGTGGAATTTTTTAAAGGAAATTGATTTCTAAATTAAAAATGCATTAAATAATTCTTCTTTCATTTTTCGGGACATAAAAGTATCAAAATATAAAATGCATGTGTTTTAGCAATGAGGTCATACAACCTTACAGTGAAAGATGGGAAACCAAATAAGAGATTATTCCATTGATCATGTAACAAGTGGGTGGTGATCAATGAAGGCTCGGTTGCATCACCAGCAGGTGGCGATCATAGTAATTTATGAAAGCACAGTGATACTAGTCCTAATAAAAATATTTATACTGTTGGTGTGGTAAAGTGTGTAGGTGTGCATTGTATTCATGTTCATGAAAATATTATGCGTTGTTATTTAGGCTTTTATGTTACATAGAGCTAGTCTATCTTTTATCGTATAGTTACTTGGCTAACCGTACATTTCGTTTTCCATCTTCTTTTGGTTATATGCATGGTTTTGTAGGGAGGTGGGCGTAGAGTATCAATAGATGCTCAGGCTCTATTGTACATATTTTAGGCGTACAAGTATTAGCGCAGAATTTATGTATCTTATTTTGTAGCGTACTTTGATAGTGTTATAGTGTGGGTGAGGTATAGATTGGTCCTTGCTCTTGTACGTGAGACGAAGAACCGATGTCTATATTCCATTTCTTTATTTTTTTTACAAGCATACAACTTGTATTGTTGTATAAGTAAACATGCAGGTTTACTTTGTATTCAATATTGTATTTATATTTTCTAGAGTTGGCGCTGGCTTTTATTCTTTCTTTTAATGTAATTTCTTTATTTAATATGTTGTTGATGATCATGTTGTAGAACGTACGTAGTACCATCCTGTAGCAGCGAATAAATACGATATGATTGGCGTAGTTATTTTATTTTAGTTCATTTTCTTTTATTTTCATCTCACGTTCCTGAGTTTCTCGGGATTTGGGACATGACAGGTTGGTATCAGAGCTAACCAGGTTATATAAACATTGGTGGCTTACGGGTAGGAGGTCTTGGTTGGGCAAAATCTTAAACATGCGTAGGAATTGTTTGATTAGTACTAGCATGTTTGCTTAGTATAATGTGTGGTAGTTTGCATTGGTGTTGATACTATCACTACATTATAAATATGATTTTTTTCTTCCTTTTGCATTGGTTGTCAATTTGAAGCTTAATAAAGGTGCGAGGGTATGGAAATTGCAAAGGATGTTGATATGGAAGAAGGGGTCCGAATGCACGTGGTCGGGGCAATAGAACTGGGATTCGTGATGAGGAAGAGGAACATCAAAAGCATAGTCATGCACGAGAGGCAGAAATTCAGAAAGCCAAAAATATTCCAAACTTAGAGAAAACAATGAGTATTGATAAGTGCTTGGTGAATTCCGAGGAAGAGGCTTACTTACCTCAACATCAAGTTTATCCAAGCACACATCTGAAGTAGGGTCTAGATGATGCAGGGGAATCTTCGGATGTGCTTTAAGTATTGGAAGCTATCTTGAATGGATTGGCTAGGGGTTCAAGGGAAAAAGGGGAAAGTGTGGAGACTCGGGCATTCTCAGCCTATGAGCAGTTTCGTGTTATGGATCCGTTGATCGTTTCGGGAGATGTTGAAGCCATTCTTGCAGAGGAGTAGGTAATGGATGTGGATAGAAATTTCAAATCTCTCCATATGATTGATGATGACTTACGAATGGTGACAATACGATTCTGCTTATAGGGCAAGGTGGCTAGGTGGTGGCATAGCAAAGAGAAAGTGAATGGATTGGATAGTATTACATGGCCTGCTTTTCAGAAATTGTTCTTAGAGGAGTTTTTTATGAAATGCATTGCAAAAGGAAGCGGGAAGAGTTCGTTAACCTTGTTCAAGGAAGTTTTTCAGTGCAAGATTATCATATTTCATTTACCGATCTATCGCGGTATGCGCCTAAACTAGTGGCAACAGAGAAATTGCGTAGCCGTCATTTCAAGAATGGATTTTGTCATTCCGTTAAGACGTATATGATGTCAGGGCCCCCGAACACATTTAAGAAGTGTGTTGATATGGCGATGTAAGTGGAATATAGCTTAGTGAATAAGAAGTAATCAAAGACTTCTCATTCTACTTGGCCTTCTAGCCAGCCTTCCAATTTGCAATCTTATTCTATTCAGGGCCAGGATGTGGGCTCGGGTATGCGTGGTGATCATAGTGGTAGTGGTGGTGGTAGTGGTTTTCATGCTTGTAGTGGTGGTGGCAAGAAAAGGTCGTGGGAAGACTTTTTTACTTCTTCTCGTGGGCGTTCTCAGCATGTTTTCTCTTCTTCTGACTTAACGGCACGAGACTAGGGTTATTTCTGTAACGTCTCAGAAATTCCTTATTCATTTTCGATGTCCTAATATGAGTATGTGTTGCAATTCATATTAGTAATGTGTTGTTTGGTTATGCATATGTGGGTTTGTGTGTGTTGTTGAGTAGTGCGTAGTATGCGTGGCGTATTACACATGGTCATGTGAGGTGGGGATAATGTCGAGAAGTGTGGGAATGAGATGTTTGGATGGGGATTGTCGGTAGACATTTAAAGTTTCGTAGATTGAGTTCCAGGCACTCAAATGCCATTCCGAAAGTTGTGAGATACTTCTATTAATGTCTAATGATGATTATGAGTGTTTTTAGATGTCTTAAACCCATTATGGGCTGAGGTAAAAATTCATGCAACCACTAATCGATCTATGTTACATGTGGATGGATCCGTCATGACCTGCAACCACCGATGGATCCGTGTCGCGTGCGGATGGATCCGTGATGCTTTGACAACATACAAGTAGCTTGGCCCTACACCTTTTTCTTCATTTCTTTTTCCATTCTTCACAAAATTTTGAGAGAGCGGAGTGTAGTGACTCCATTGTTACATATTTTAGAGCTTTAATATTATCAAATCTTGGGGCTCATTTACGAAGAAAAAGTGGAAAATCTCTATCCTTATTGAGAGACAAACAATTTGACGTAAGTCTCAAGTTTTATTTTATTCATTTGCATTTCCTCGCTTTATATGCATTATTGTACGTGAAAATAAACTTGATATTCTTGATCCTTATCATGTGTGAATCATTTTCATCTATCGGAGTGTTTTCGTTCTAGTTCGTCTTCTAGATCGAATCGAGGGGCAACTTGGAGGCCAATTGGGGGTTTTCTTGGATTGTCATTACGAAGCTTCGATCATTAGCGTTTGAGGTACAGTAGTTGAATAACTCTAATATAAATTTGATGACTTTGATTATACATTGTTTTGAGGCATGTTTAGTATGCATATGTGTTGATGAGTTATAGTTATATGAGTAGAATAATATGTTTATTTGATTCATTATATTCATATTATTGTGAAGTAATTAACATGTTAAAGTAGATAAAATTCATATTAATTGAGTAGCTTATATCATGACATTGCGGGGCATAACATTCATGATTTGAAAAGGTGTTGTTTTCCAAGGAAAATGTGTTGTTTTGAAAGGTTGGGATTCAATTTGAAAAGAACTCTTTATCGCATTTATGTGTTGCGAGATAATCACATTCATGTGTCATGTTGTTGAGCCTTTTCATTTCTTTTTGGGATACAAAGTATCTTTTTTTTATAAAATGTAGGAAAAGAATGAGGTCATACAACCTTATCGTAAAAATCAGAAAAACAAATCTGGATTATACCATTGGTCGCATTGCCATGAGGGTGGTGGATCAATGAAGGCTTGGTCGTTTTTCCATATGGAAGGTGGATCATAGCAAATTGAGAAAATGTAGCGATACTAGTCCCAACTTCATATGAATAGCGAGAGTGGGGGTTGCATGTGTGTGTGGAGATGTGTGTTACATTCATGAGTATCATTACATTTATGTTCATAACATTGCTATTTATATGTTGCTACATTCACTACATCATATAGCGTAGTCTCTTCTTTCTCGTAAAGCTAATTGACTAACCATATACAATCCATTTCCTTTTCTTCTCCAATGCATTGTTTTGTAGAAGCGGAGGTGGGCGTGGTGTACCAGTAGAGACTGGACTTGGCATTGTATATAGCTTTGTGTAATATGTTGACATTGGGGGTCATTATGCTATATTTTTTTATTAGGGTACTCTGATAGTATAGCTATTGTAGTGGTAGTGTAGTAGTGAAGGCTTAGGTATGTTCTTGCCCTTGCATTTGAGACAAAGAACATACGTGTACCTTCTATCTTTGGTAAGCATATAACTTGCAGTATTGTA
>MKEJ01093080.1:0-14287 GCA_001753735.1 Embelia ribes
TTGTGATATTTGTGATACGAACTTACGATTCTCGGGTCTAACGGGCAATACTAGCTGGGGTTTCTTGGGCCCATTTGTGATTTGTGATATGGACCTACGATTCTTATATATATATATATATATATATATATATATGATTAGCATATTAGCCAAATATAACCAAGGACAAGCCTGAAACATCATGACACCGTCACGGAATCAATATTAGTCAATTTAAATATGAAAGCCAGGAATAAAATATTCTCTTTAAGATTTATAAGGTTCTACTTTAATGTCAGCTAATGATTTATAATTGTATCAGTTATTTCCGTGCTTTCAAAAACCTAATACAAATAAAAGGAATTTGCTGCAGGTTTGTGTTGGATTCCTTCCCCTTGTGTTTATGAACTAACTTTTGTGCTCCTTTACTTTAGCCTCTGCAACAACTTCTAATCACATTGAAACCAAATTATTCTCAGTTCAATCAGGTTAGATTTTACGAAGTAATACACAATCATCTTATGAGTCACAATGTAAAGTTCCCAGAACTTTTTCCCCACAACAGAATACACATGCCTTACGAGTACGACCACACATCTAAGTTCTATCCTTACAAAATTCCATTTTAAACATCTCAACAGTACAAAAGAAACATTATTTCTCCATCTAGTGCAATTAAATGTAGTTGGACCTAAACGTACACCCCCTATCTATATTTGGCTTTCAAATAACTATTTCACTTAGGATATCATTTATTACAAAATACTAAATTCTAGCTCCAGTATTAGTCATCCTTCTAACCGTAAATCCTCTTAGATACACTTCATCTCGTACTTTTGGTTATGACTAGGAAAAGAACTCACATGACAAAAAGAACACTTCCTGCTAATGTTATTAATTAGTGAGAAATACAAATTCTTATTTACAAAATGTAATCATATATCAGTTAATAGCAATTGTAACAAAGAAAACTACAAACAGAGCCTTAATCTTAAATTTTGGGACTGCTCACCCTAAATTATGCCTCCATCTAAATTTTCAATCAAAATCAGATAAATAAATCACCTTTCCGCAAGTAAATCTTGCAAAACTTCCCGTGAACCCAAAACCACAGAATATTAAAGTATTAAGGGCATTGCCAATCTCACAAATCCTCAAGCCTTTCACATTTCAAACTCTAATTGTTATCCCACAAACAAGGAAATGTCTCAATGTATGGACCATGCAACATATGTGTTTAGAGAAGTGAATTGTACATGGAAAGTCTTCATATCATGGTTACTATAACATGCAAATAACTGCATCTCCAATGTGTTAAGAGTTAAAAAGGAAAAACAATAAATGTCAATCTCCAAAAACTCAAAACAGCTAGACATTGGCAATATTTCTTTACCGGTAATCATAAAATTTTTTACACGTAGTGAAATCTACCAGTGGAGTGATAGGCAACTGCTAAATAACCATCATCTTGACATTTTACGCTAACATTCTTGACCATAATATAAGAAAGAAAACCAACATTGCAACTTCAAATTTTGTTCCTAAGCCACGGCTGATGTATCCAAGTGACATTGACAAAACAATAATGATAAAAGACTAATAAAAGGTAACTAAAGGTAGTTGGATAATTATAGTACTTTCATCAACAACCTACCATTGTTGGCTCTACTACTTAAAATTTCATACATCTGGCTAAATAAATTCTTAGTATCGCCAGCATTTCCATGGCAGATACTCAATAAACCTAAAACCAATCCATGTTAGAATTTGTCCAACAAGGACACTAGTTGAATGAGATGAACTTATACCATACAGATAGAGACGTAGTGTGGTATTTTTCCAAGACGTCACGAGAAACTTTACCCAAAGAAAAAAAAAATTCTAACAAAGAAAACTTCATACAGACAGGCCACAACCTAAAAGCATTCGATCTCCTTTTAAGAAACTGTAAATGTTTTTTGAGGTCGTAGCACTATATCATTGTACATATTCTAACTAGAAGAAAATTTTCAATGACAACAAAGAGAAAACATACTTCCTGAAATCGAGCTTTCTAACAAGATATTCAGGAAAAGAAAATTGTTTATTACAAACCAATAAGTTCACTGTTTATGGTAACCTGGAAATATAAGCCATTGTCATTATGCTGAACATAACCAAATGGTTTCAAAAATACCTCCTGAAAGATAAATATCAGAACTGGAATAACAACTGAGCACCAAATGCAAGCAAGAGCAAACGAAGTGTGAAGAACGACGGCATTAAAAGAGTTAATAACTGCAAGACTCATCAGCATCCAACTAAATTAAAACCATCTAGCTGGTAACACAAAATTTGGTTTTTAGCTTCTTATGTGATAACTGAGTGTAATATAAATTCCAAAATTCAATCAAAAGAAGAATTACGCACAATTCAGGGAAAGTATCAGGACTCCCAGCTTTAGTCTCTCGTTCCTGTAACATTTAGGTAACTAATCACAATTCAGACCAAACCACATATACAAAAAATTAAATTTCAGATAATTACGCACCTCATCTTCTCTAGAATCACCATCTTTAATTAGCTCCCATTTTTCCTCTCCCAGATTCAAATGTTCAAGTTCACCATCAGTGTATGTTACCTGCCCAAAAAATATTAAGAAAGCAAACTAAACTACTAAGAAATATTAGTGCAGGTGCTTCAAAGCTCAGAACAAAGTCCGCCAAGAAACTTATATTAGTTAAGCTTATTTAAAAAGAATAAGAAATGGAGTTTTATTCAGCCATTAGGAGAAGATCACAACCCAGCATACACACACTCTCACCTTATGCTTCCTGTTTTTAGGATCAAAAGAGTCAACAACACCTTCGTAAAACCTGCAAGTAACAAAACTAACAATTTTTAAATAGAACAATGATTGTGGAGCCAACAATCTTTGTAAGCAAAATCCAACAAACATTTGTAAGTTGTAACTACTATTAGCTTGTGCAGGAGTAAATATAAAGTACCAATATCAAATACAATCCACATACATGTATGAATACAAACTTGTATGTAAAGTATACTGCAAAGAAATGAAGAATTGGCAATCGTATATTGTTCACAATGGATGATAGACAATGGAGACGATGACATGGGAAAAGTTAAAAGTATGTGCATATTAATTGAGAACTCAGCAACCATATGTAAGGTTTATACAGCATGAAACAAGACTTCCACTTCGACCAAAAATACATTAGCATATATTGACCAGTAGGGCATGCTGAAACAATATTAACACATCAGGAGACCTTAAGTTGCATACAACGAGAGATGGCAACACAATAAACCACAGAGACATCACCGTAACAACAAACCTGCAGCTACTGGCTGCAGAGACCAATGTGACATTGGTCGCAGGACATCATGGTACATAATATGGGAAGAGGAGAGCAATATCTATGTTACCTCGATTGTGGAGCGCTACAGTATGCAGTATGAAATCGGGAACATGGTACGCCTGGGTATGCGGTATGTTTGGGGTAGGCTTCTTCAGATCGCTTAGGCAGAACGAAATTCTTTTATATGGAACAAAATACCTTTTTAGGATTCAGATGAATTTTCTTATAGTTCGTACACTAAATAGGAAATAAACTACTATTTATCCTGTGAATGAAGAATAAAATTATTCTCTCGACATATTTCAGAACTAATAGGAAATTATTCTCTCGACATAAGAGAACTAATGCGAACACATAAAACATACTCCTTGAATGAAAAAATTTGAAATTACGGTAGGCATCGTAAGCTAGCAATTGTTATTTTCTTACATCTTGTCCATAGGCCACCAGACTTTGATTATAGCGCCAACCAAGTCTTCACCATGCTTCTTAATATCAGTTGCCTGATATGACAATAATATCTGATCAGAAAATGTATAAGCAGTAAAATGGCAACAAAAGTACATTCAAGAATCATAGTAATAACAAAAGGTAACACACATGCAACACATTGCTCTGACATATTAACTTCTCAACAAAACAGAAATCGAAAATTATAGAGAACCAAAAGATTCTTGCACTAACACTAACAAAAGAAGAACCAAAAGATTCTCACAATAATACAAACTAAAAGATTAGTCAGCAATCCATAAACTAATGAGGAGCTAAGCAACGAAACATAACTCATAGTCGTAGACTCCTAACCCCTATTATCAGCCAATGGCTTACTGTCAAATTGCCATGTAAATATTTTTCGAAGACATTTTCAGAACCTTAACATATGAAACTACACTAAATAAGGAAGGAATTGAACCTAAGCGTACCACACCAAGGACCATAAAGTTGAATGAATAGTTGGTTTCGGTCCATGGGCGACTCGGATATATTTCATGTATAGTTTTATTCTTTGTTGTTGGTATCCAATGTAGTGCTTTTTGACTTGACTTAAATCCCGATGTATATGTAATTAACATGATCTCATACAATGCGTATAGAATACAATAAGAAACTCAAGTACAAACTAAGAAAGAATCTAGAACCTAAATTGAAAAGTGATGTTACCCTTTCAGGTAAATTTATAATAATATAATAGACAAAAAGACCCCTAAAACTCTTGTACAATTCTAAAAAAGAAAGATCCTAGAGACGATGACAGTCTTACATAATGTATAGCCCAAACAAAGAAAAACAAGTAAAATTACTTATTTAGCCATCCGTGAGGCAGCAATCTCCTTTTCTTTTTATCCAATCAAGTAAAAGTACAGAGCAGAATAATATTTTTTATTATTATTTTTCTTGTTAATAACTATTGCTAAGAGTGATATGTATGTTGAGGTTGATATCATTGTTGGAGCCATTGCAAGGCATAAAGCATGTTAAAGATCTAACAAAAATTAAAACTTGCACCCTATGATAAGAATTGTGTGGAAGTATACCTTTCCTTTAGATGGTGCCCGCTTTCTCTTTGAACTTGTCTTGGGTGTTTCCTCCAATGGACTATCATCTTTAACCGCTTTGGAAAGTTTTGGTGAAGACATCACCTCCTACAAAATTTTAAGATAAAAATCTCATGCAGGTCAAAAGTAGATTAGAGTAATAGACAGAAATGAAACAGAAACAACTCACAAACAAATCAAACAACATGCTTCTTACAACCTTCTCCAATGTATTTTTTCCACGAATATGCTTTTTGTCATCTATCTTCTTCTTTGATGAAGATCCATCCCCAGTGTGATTTCTAGTATCGGCCTTCCTGGTAGATGTTTTCACCAGCTTTGCATCTGAATCACTTCCGGACCCCTCTTCAAACTCTGATGTCTTAACTGGAACTTGAATTTTTTCCGCAGGAGAATCCCTAGCAGGAGCTTTTTTCCCAGAGTGTCCCAGCAGCTTTCCTTCTGAATTATCTGTGCCTCCAGTTGCCTTCTTAGTGGCAACATCCTCAGAAGTTGATGCCTTTTTACCGAATTTATTTTTTTTCCTTGATTGCCCACCCTTTCTCGAACTCAAACGACCCTCAAGTTTACTTCCACTTGGAGATGGGGAAAAAACATTCTCCGGCTCACTTTCTAGTGCTTTCGGTGGGGATAACTTCTTGGTCCCTCTTTCATTTTCTTCATGCACAACCACCTCGATAGAAGGATCCCTAGAAGGGGAAACATGAACTTCCTTGTCCAGCCTTATATTACCATCAGCTATTCTTTTAGTTTCTTTATCAATATCCGTATCAGTATAAGAGGACTCTGAAGGTACTGTTGACTTCGTTGAACGCTTTGTTCTTTTACTCCTTTTCTTGGATAATTGTGCAGATTTGGGTTCCAACTCTTCTACCTTCCCACTGTCCGAATCAACAGGTTCAACTTTGCCACCCGCATTAGCATCATCATGCGATTGATCTTCTTCACCAGTATGCTGAGGCATCTCCGAG
This sequence comes from Embelia ribes, assembly GCA_001753735.1. Lineage (NCBI taxonomy): Eukaryota > Viridiplantae > Streptophyta > Magnoliopsida > Ericales > Primulaceae > Embelia > Embelia ribes. The sequence goes on from MKEJ01093080.1 coordinate 5,866, forward strand.
CGTGGGCGCACTGAAATTTCTTTATCCTCATTTTCTGCAACACCATCACATGTAGCTGAATTTGAAGGTGTTGCAGCAGCAGGAAGATCTTCTGCAGGAGCAAGCTCCACCGGAAAAGGGTGCTCTTGTCCTGAAAGAGTCTCTCCTGGAGCAGGAGTATCTTCTCCAGTACCAGTCTCCACCAGAACAGGGTGATCTTCCCCAGGACCAGTTTCTATCGGAGCAGAATGATCTTCACCTGGGCCAGACTCTACTCGGGCATGATGATCTAGTCCATCAGGAGTGTATGCTTTAATTTCTTTGGTCAATTGATCCTAGCATAAGAGCCCACCACTAAATCAGGCAACAAACAGGGTAATCCAACTCGAAGAGGAAATTGAAACACACTTCAGTGGTAAATGAAAAAATTACACATTTACACCTGATGCCCCACAAGTGTCCAACAATAAACATCAATCCATTAAGCCCTCGGATTCATTTACGAAGTTGAGCCCGCCAACAGATATCCACTCAATTTCATTTTGAATATCACATTTAATTGGTAAACAAGAGTTCACTATTTCAGCACAGTTAACAGTTCAAGCTGGAGCAACTCAACCAATTCAAACGTAAATGAAATGGCAAGGTCTTAACTGAGACAATCGAAAAGCACACTGATGGAAACAAAACCAGGTGTAAAAGCAGAAGGTTGTGAAATATAAATAAACCAAAAAGAATAGAGCTACAATGGCATGCCTGGGGAGCCTCATCAGATGGTGCAGCTAACTTGTTCCCATCACCCTGATACATTTATCAATAGATAAAACATTTCTTACACGTATAATTCGGGAAAAAAAAATGTAAAGTTTAAGATAGAAAAACTCCATAACTATGTGCTACAGGAGCACAAAACTAGATTGATGGCGTACCTGAGTTGTTACTCCTGAAGATGCTCCATTAGCCATCCCCTCGGTCTGAAAAATGTTTGACAATCCATAATAATAAATTAAACATTATGTAGTGCCATTCATAATTATATTAAAAAGAAGATCCCAACTCTCATTTTTCCTTATTTTGCAATAATTGAGCAAATACATCCCGCCAAGGCCAGGCCGATGAGCCAAAACACACACCTTTACAGACCGGAATTTTCTCTTTTGATCATACGATTTTCCAAATGTTATGTAAGGAGATTGGGAAAAAGAGTGGATAAAACAATTGCTTCTTTTGGGAAAGACTCAAATATTACATTTGATTATCAATCGCATTACCTTTTCTTGAAATAATATATCAGAAATTTTATCAATAAACTTCAATTTTGATCATGCAATTTTCCATATGTTATCTAAGGAGATTGGAAGAAAAGGTGGATAAAACAATTGCATTTCTTTTGGGAAAGACACATATATTACATTTGATTATCAACCGCATTATCTTTTCCTCTAATAATATATCAGGAATTTTATCAAAGAACTTCAATATCACTCCTCAATTTCACAGGTTGAGAGTTCTTTACCCTCCCGCTCACATTTTATTAGACCAATGACCAAAAAAAAGAGCCAACATAACATTCCAATATGGATGCATAAAGTACAAGATAAATCTGGAACAAGAGAACAAGGTACTTGTACTAGCTACATTGGTAAAATGTGAGGTGTATTCAGCAAATTTTTTAACAGAGGCTGGGCCATCACGTAACAAGCATGTACACAACAATTATGTCAACTTGCAAGCTCTGACTCTTAATCATTTCCATTTTATGTACCCTCCTGCGGAGGAATAGCCTCTTTCCATTGTTCTGTACATTCAGCCACCAGAACTTTTCAGCATTTTACTCTGGTTTACCTTTCTATTATGGCCATTAAGCCTTGCACTGTTTCTTCTCCACTTCTATTTACTATAGAGTTGTAGTGTAGCCTTATTTCCTCTTAAACAAATAATTGCAAATAACTACAATACAAATCTAATATATATATCGTATCATACCAGTTGTTCTCTGGATAATTTATGACTGTCATGTCCTGCACGATTTGTTTCCATGCAAATTGTCGAAATTATTGTACTGTAATCATCAAAAGAGAAGTTCATTGAACTCTTAGCTTCTAGCAGGCAAGGTTTGATCTTTTCTGCACACTTTCCAATTACATTCTCTGCTAGTTTCTGAGCAATTGGCCAAACCACCTGATAACAGAAATACTTACTAAGATGTTGATGAAAGTGAAAACAGTAAAGAAATATAATGTATTCCCCTAAAACATTACCTGATTGTCCTTTTTCAGACAAGCTAGTAAAGGAGAAATTATGTCGAGTCCAATATCTTCACTTTCCTCAAGTACAAGGGTCATAATAGTCTCCATATTGGAAAAGACATTATCCGGATGATCATCCCTAAAAGTTTAACAAATGGAGAAGTTAACTTCATAGAAGTAGAATGGCGAAAGGCAATTTGAACCGAAACCAAAATCAAAATCATAACTTATGAAGTTTGAATAATACAAATCCATCAGGCAACATGACATAAAACCATCCACATCAAGTAACTTCAAAAGCAAAATTACCCAGAAGACAACCATCAAGGTCCAAATATCTAATTTGATATCAGCACGAATGGAAACTCTAATTTGAAGTTCCTCAACCATTTCAAATAACAGGACACCAGAAACTGGCAATCCATATTTTTTCTTTTTCTAAAGGTAAATTAATACAGCACTTCACAAATTTAATTCATTGATCATGTCCAGTGGTAACAGGAGGAAAGCTGGCACCAGGGAAAATGAGAAAAACAAAATTAACCCAAGGATCAAAAAAAAATCCACATGTTGATTCAGAAAAGTCATACAAATTCTTCAGAATCTTTTCGGAAATAAAGAAAAGGCTATGACCATTATGGGACATAAGTTGAATACTGTGTATTTATGTTTCAGTTTTTGTATTTGATTAACTAATCAAAAGAAAAATTAATCACACTAATTTCTATTTGTTTGGGTACACAATAGAATTCTTATTTACCCAAGAAGAACTAATCCTACCATTACAGCTATTTTTACTAAAAAAAGATAGATTACAAAAATACCTTAACAATAAAGAAAACAAATATCTGAAACATTTTATCTGTCATTTCTTAATAGTTTCTTTTTGGGTAAGTTAGTGTTTCTCAAAAGTTACAAGGCTTGAATACAACTAATATCATCGAGCTAATGTGCATGATAGCTACACTATGATGTTAAATAAATAAAATATTTATACAACATAACAAAATGCATCATTCCATAATGACAAAAATTGTGTCATTGTCACCACTTTGATAACAGCATAGTTGCCTTTAAACCAAAGTTATCATTAGGTCTACAATGACAACTTAGGTCTACCCACCCCCGGTAACTTCTACAACTACATTGTCACATGCGTCCTAAATATTTTCGGGTTCAAATGAGCCGTAGCAAGATGCATACACTAAAGATATGCTTACAATGTGTTCTACAATTCATTATAAACTCAGAATTATGATCACAACATATATAATTAGTTGTTATATTTGTAAGTGGGCTAAGAATCTTATATATTTTCTGAAGTTTCTACATCCAAACGAGATCCTTTGTCTTTCAACTTCATTGGTGCAAAGTAAATACAACAGAAAACTTATGTCCCATATAGAGGCAAGAATGCAAGAAACAAGAGATATATTAAACAAAAAGTAAATCATCCTCCTCATTCTTCGTCAGCAATACCATCATCAAGCACTGAACTACCGAGGCAAACGCATGAAGTTCAACCTCACACTACATTGGTTGCTCTCCTGGAAATGTATCACAATCACAGTTGTCCATTCGAGAACATAACTAAGTTGTTGTTATAAGATTATTCACTGCATAAATAATAAAACGGCAAACTGAAAGACCTCCCAAAAAGGCACTGGTTGAAGAGAATCAACCAAATGAGAATGAGAGAAAAAGGAAAAAAAAATAGAATGAATAGCAAATAAACAAAAAAACTTGACAATAAATTCAGGAGATTTTCACCTATACGCATTTATTTACAGACCTACAAGTCAAACTATTGAAAAAGAGAGAGAGAGAGAGAAGGCTGCGGCGTAACATTTCCGTACCCTGAAATAATAACATATATAACTTTTTAAATGTATCAAAAGTCCAAGCTGAAATCTAATACAATATTCTGATGGTAGGACCTTTAACTGTATTAGTACATATGAAGAATTATGTCCTATAGATGGTAAATCAGCATCCATAAGACAAAGACTAGGATATATTGGTACTTGTTCCCAAGGATCACCACGAGTAGAAGGTGTTTCCACGACGAAAATTTAGATCAAATGCAAAGGAGCTTTTGCTACAACTTGCCGGGCAATATACCATAAGAAAAAACAATAAAACGACATATACAGCAGAGAATGCATTAGCTGTTACCTTATAGCTTTCAGAAAGTGCTGGAACATCTCAACAATAAGATCATCACACTCTAGGTCTAACATGACAACGCATGACCTGACCTTCGCTACGGTTTCAAGAATTGAAGTTCTCTTACTATATGAATGACTGGATTTGTCAGATAAGTCTGCGAAAGAGGATACAATCAACTGGAAGATTTCCTGGTACACAAGAGAGGTGTCACTTATACAGCTAAATGGGTAATAGTTGAGGTCTACAAACTAAGTAATTAATGTTACCTTCATCTGATTGTCATCATACGGAGCTTCTGGGGCGGTTATCCTCGTTATTTCACTGATGCACGATGCAACTGCAACTCTCACATCCTCGTTTTGATTCTGCAAAAGTTCTTCTTCAACTACTGCTTTAATAATTGGAGAAAGTGCTTCTAACATTAACTTGGATGGTGATTGATCGACCTTTCCGAGGAGCTTTCCAACTCGCTTAACACAAGCATGAAAGAAAAACATTATAAGAACTCAACTACAAGTCAGTAAAATAAGGTACACAACGGAAAATCTGAGTAGAACAAGATGATTCATCAGTTAAAACTACAAATAATTAAGTTATTGGAAAGTACTCAAAGGAATCCAGTCATTGATCATAAATATGGACAGAATATCACAACCCTATAATCACAGGTCACATTTTACTAGCAAAATAATTTTAGAAAAATATTAAAACTCTTCAAATGAGACTAAACAAATGAAACCATTTACTCCAGAGAACAACGTTCAATTTATTGGGTAAAACACACCTTGAGAGACCAAGTACGAAAGCAAGAAAAGGACACATAACCATCATTAAGATTAAGCACTAATTTTCTTCTACCTTGCCCAAAAAATTTTAGGAGCTTTGATCTGCTCTGCACGATCAAACTGAGAAAAACATTCCTTTTTTGATAAATAAGAACATGATTTCTTTTATGCTAGGAGACTCATAAGCCCAGTAAAGGAGAAACCTATAAACAATTGCAAGTTCCCATAGTCCGCTAAACAATTGACTATCCCACGGTCACTAAACCACATACCATTATTTCCAAATGTCATAATCACTTATACAGAATTGTTTTAAAAACCCCAAGGAATTGATGGCTCAAGGCACATCACTCTACAGATTCAAACATGAATAGGAAAATATAAGATGGTCTTTTGAAATTGCTGCACAAAAAGTCAATCGCAATGACAAGAAATAAACCCATCACCATACCAAAAGAAATCATAAAGCAAGCATTTATCCATGGAGAACCTAGTCAATCTCTCATGGGAGAGTCCTAAAATCATTCAATTTCAGAGGTACTTGTACATAAAACACATTTGCAGGAAGCTAAGTATCCTTGAGCATTTGCAAAACGGAAAGCAACAGAGAATTGAATTTACAGAGGGAAGATTGCCATCATGTCGTTGTGGCCTGATGAACACACAGCGCAGGGAATGAGATGAAAACCCACAAAATTGACACTAAATTGGTGCATCAGTTGCTACAATATATGTGGATAAATGGTACAACACATTTTAATGTCTCAAAAACATTCAATAGTCCATATTCTCTTTTAGTACAGAGGGTAAAAAAAAACTTTAAAAAATTAAAAAGAACTTCTCACTTTCTTCTTTTCCCCCTCCATCCCTCTCTCTTGTAAGTGATAGGCACATCATCCTGTTTCACCCTTGGTAATAATCACACAACAGAGGGAAATCTTGTTCTCGTTCCTCTCAGAGTCAAACTCATCACCTCCCCTCAATGTGGCCTCTTCTCCCATGTATAGATTGTGGATAAGTGAGGGATTAACACTTTGTTTTATGTGTGAAGAGGGCACAGAATGGGGGCAAAACCAGACCCCTGAAAACTACCATTTTTCCCATCCATTATCCTTTTATAGCTCACATTCCCTCTTCTTTTTCTCTTTACACTTAAAAATTTTACTTCAATTACTCTTCCTCCCAACAATGCCTCCAGTTATGCCCTCCTCTCACAGCGAGAGGCGGGCCCACACATACTGGGCACGGATCATGTGGGGGCATCAATATAGGAATCGGGCAAAACCCGAAACAAGGAAAATTATACTTTTTTCCTAGCAGTTTCTCTATGCAACTCATGTTTTTGCCTGTTTTCCTCTTTACCGATCCAAAACCCGCCCAATTATAAGGCACACAAACAACACCACTTACGACAAAAAACTGACAAAATCGTTACCAAAAACTAAAACCATATCTGCAACACAACATACATTTCAGTAAACAACACAAATTTCTGCAAAGACAGGAAACCAAAGAAATAAAAGGAATGAAAAAACAAAACCCTAATTCACAGCACAACACACATTTCAAAATAAAACAAAAATTATAACGACTCATCAAAGAAAAAAAATACGAAAACCCTAATTCACAACACAACACATTTCAAAATAAAACACAAATTACAAAACGACAGTAATAGGAAGAAATCAAAGGAATAAAAAAACAAAAACCCTAATTCACTAATCAAAACGCATACCTCGAGTTGAGGAAGGAGCTCATCCGCCGAAGACGGAGGTTGAAGAAGAGCCTTCCCAGCTTCCATCAGCTGCTCTTTCAGGTCCCTCTCCCCAGACCCCATTCTCCCTCTACAGAACACACACACTCTCTCTCTCTCTTTTTCTCTCTCTCTCTCTCGATTTGTCTCTCTCTACAAGCCCTGAAATCCCCTATATTTGAATTCGCACCGAGCAGATGAAACCCTAGTATACCAACGAACGGAGGGTAGAGCGAGTCTAAGGGTTTTATAGAGAGAAAAATTTCCAGATGAATAAATCACAGTAGCACTAAATATAAAATAATGCGTAAATTCTAGCCTAGGTTTAAATGCAATAATAGTTCCCAATGTTTCACTTGAAATTTTATTTTGTCACCGTAGTTTGAATTGTGATAATAAAAGTCTGAGATACTTTTGATTAAATGACACCATTAGTCCAATAATGGATTTGGAGTTATTTTAAATGATGGAAATTATATGGTTCAAATCCTAATATGTTATTCACTTGTGGGTAGAATAGTATTTGTTATTAATTTATAATGATATCATCTTCTATTTAAGTGGCTTTTAATTGTATTATTTCTAAAAGAAATCCATAGAAGGGACCGAAAAACGGAATAACACTTTCTAAATGTTGGCGATCAAATGTGTAATCAAACGCTGGGGACTTTTACCATTGGATTGAAAATATGGGGACCAAATAGAGTTTGACTTGAAATTTGTGAACCATTGGTATAATTCGCTCCCAATATATCCGCCGCGAAATTTATGGGTATATTCCACCTTAGCCCATGAGGTTTAAGATAATGTGAAGAATCGCCAAATATGTTTGTAAACCTCTAGTTTGCCCTCTCGGGTTTGGTGCTTGCTTACCATACTTGTTAGAAAATTGGAACAGTTTACTTGTCAATACAAATGCCTTTACGTTGAGCAGATTAATTAGAAGTAGGGTTCTATTTGCTCGTTTACAAGTAAAAAGTTGTCATAGGTAATAATAATAGGTAACGCTTTGAGTACTTATTCTGGCTACAAGTGTAATTTGATCTTAACATATTTTTCAAATAAAAAAAAGGCATCAGTTGTTCTCTATGATGGTGATACTTGAGTGATATACATTTTTATTTATTTTTTTATATGAATTATATAGAATATATATATATATATATATATATATATATATAAGAAAAAAAAAACAAAAAGGCGGCTGCAGCTTAGGTTCTGACAAATTAAAAAAAAAAAAATAATATATATATATATATATATAAGGAGAAAAGGGGGGCCGCAGATTCAATTGGGAATTGCCATGGAGGTTTCTGACATTGGACCAGCGTAGCGGCAGGGCAAGGTTGAGGCTAAAACAACTCCGGTTTATCTCGTTTTTTCCGTACAATTGTATTTTTTTTTATGCTATTTTAAATTCTAATAATTTTGTGGTAAATTATAAATTTTTCCTTATCTATCGTTCTTAGTTTTAATATTATTAGTAG
>MKEJ01093084.1:0-11920 GCA_001753735.1 Embelia ribes
TCTATCATAAGAATGATGACACCGCTATATATACACGGTAGCGCCAATGCAACTACATGCAAAACAAATAAAGCAAAAAATTTGTACGAAATTTCTGGGACATTACAATTGCTACACCGCCAAGAGCACGATGAAATAATATACAACTACACTAATAAGATAATGCACATTTCAAGACATGCACAAGTTTCCAGAGAAAACGGGCTTGCATCTACAATTTTTGCCCCTGCAAATGTTAAGGTTATAAAAATGGTTAGTCACCACAGCTAGTAATTACCAAATAGCAATGATCAACAGATTCCAGTGCGAAAAAAGAAAAGATGAAAAGTAAGCACGAAAGACTAAAAAACTATAAATGCAACTTCACTGTGAAACTTGTGTAGGCATTATTGATTCATACTCTGCATAATTAGGTATAATTTGTAGAATCATCTTTGGTGATTAACATGGGTGTTGAAGAGTTATAGACCTTTTAAATTGAAAGGGGGCTCCTCGTTAATTGCCATAAAAGCTTCCTCCCATGATTTGAAGCTTACACCTAGGGCGCACTTTGCAATCCAAATAAGAATCAATGTATTCACTGGACCTATTGGATGGCAAACCTAATCCCGAGACATCAAACTAATAAATTGAAATATCAACATGATTAAGCAGAATATATATGCTTTTACAACAGATAGGCAAAGAAATCAAATATATATATAACATATATACACACATACATATATATATATATATGTGAAGAAAACTGTGAGAACTCTCTTCTATATCTTATTTATTCTGCTGAAATATACATTTATAGGAAAAAATAGGAGATTACCAAGGAACCAACCCAGTCTGCATCTGAGAAGATCTCCACATCACGGCTTGCCCCTCTTTTGAACAATAATTCTTTACCTGGAATCATTTTTAAGTAGCGTAGTATCCTATATACGGCTTCTTGATGCTCTTCGGTGGGATTGTTCATAAATTGGCTAACCATACTTACTGCAAAGTTGATGTCAGGCCTTGTATGTGATAAGTAGATTAACCTTCCAACTAGTCTTTGATATCTTCCCTTGTCAACAGCAGTCATATCTTCTTTTGAGTCTATCTTGTTGAATGGATCCATAGGAGTATCAGAGGGTTTGCATCCAAGCATTCATGTCTCCTTTAACAAGTCAATGGTATACTTTCGTTGCGAAACAGAGATACCCTTGCTTGACCTTGCTACCTCCATGCCAAGAAAATACCTCAAAGCTCTTAGATCTTTAATTCAAATTCTTTGCTTATAACTATTTTAAGTTGCGAAATTTCCTCTTCATCATTCCCAGTAACAATTATATCATCGACATAAACTATAAGAACGGTAATCTTACCACCAAGAAACCTCTTAATGAAAAGAATGTGATCAGATTGCCCTTGTGAAAACTCCTCTCCTTTAATCACCTAAGTAAACCTCTCGAACCAAGCTCTTGGGGATTGCTTAAGCCCACGGAGTGATTTCTGAAGTTTGCAGACTAGGTCATTGCTACTGGAGAGTTTTAGGCCTGGAGGAATCTCCATGTAGACTTCTTCTTCAAGATCGCCATTGAGAAATGCGTTTTTGACGTCTAGTTGATGCAAATTCCAATCAAGGTTGGTTGCCAAGGATAGCAAGACTCGGATTGTATTTAACTTTGCAACTGGTGAAAAAGTTTCTTGAAAATCAATTCCATGGGTTTGTGTAAATCCTTTGGCCACCAACCTTGCCTTGTACCGGTCTATACTCCCATCTGCCCTGTATTTGACATTGAAGACCCACTAACAACCCACAGGGCGTTTTCCCTGTGGTAATTTCGTAATCTTCCAAGTGCCATTCTTCTGCAGTGCTTGTATTTCTTCATTCACTGCCTTTCTCCACTCAGGATGTTGTAAGGCTTCTTGTATGCAGTTTGGGAGAGCAATACTATCCAGATTTGTGACGAGGGCTCGAAGATTGGGAGATAGCTTCTCATAGGACACAAATTTTGAAATTGGATGCTGAGTACAAGATCTTACCCCCTTTCTATGGGCTACGGGCCTGTTAAGATCATCTATAGAGTCAATGTCATCAATAATAATAGGAGAATCGATATTACCTTGGATGACTCCGGTGGGATTTGATTTTGGGGCATCAGTAGGATGTAGGTCCACTGGTTTAGGGTTCTTCTGACGCCTTGAGTAAACTTGAAGTTCTTTGCCAATGGACTCCTTGTCTCCTTGAATCTGACTTGATTCTGATGGTGCATCCGGTTCCATAGATGGTTCACTAGAAAAATTAGGTTCTGGCACCCCAAAGTCAGGCACGAACACATCCCAAAACTGATATTCTTCTTTCTGATTGACTGGATTCTCCCCCTGAATATGAGTTTTGGTGTAAAAAGGTACATTCTCAAGAAAGGTCACATCCATGGTGTTATAGGTTTTCCGGGTGGAAGGGCAATAGCACTTATACCCCTTTTGATAAGAGGAATAACCTATAAAAATACGCTTGACAGACTTGGGATCATGCTTACTTCGCTGATGTAGCGGGATATGAACATACGCGGAACATCCAAAAATTTGGAGAGGTATAACAGTTATGATCCGATTATGAGGAAAGTTTTTGGAAAGGGTTTGGCATGGAGTATCAAATTTCAAGACTCTAGAAGGCATCCTATTTATTAGGTATGTAGCAGCTAAAACCTCTCCCCAAAATTGTTTTGGGACATGAGTGGCAAACCTAATAGATCGGGCTAGCTCTAGAAGATGTCTATTTTTCCTCTCGGCTATCCCATTCTGTTGTAGGGTATCAATGCAAGAACTTTGGTGAATAATCCCATTTTCTAGAAGGTAATTTCCAAGTATGGCATTAAAGTACTCCCTGGCATTGTCTGTTCTAAACACTTGAATCTTAGCTTGAAATTGTGTTTGAATCATGGAATGAAAGGATTTGAAGATATAACCTACCTCCGATTTTTCCTTCATGAGACATACCCACATAACTCGAGTATAGTCATCAACAAAGCTTACAAACCATCTAGCCCCAGAGATATTGTGAACACGAGAGGGTCCCCAAATGTCGCTATGAATAATGGAAAAAGGTTTTGATGGTTTGTAATTTTGGGATGGATAAGAGTTACAACAATGCTTAGAAAATTGGCAAATTTCACATTGGAAAGATTTGTGATTTTTATTAAATAGTGCTGGAAACATCTTTGATAAGTACATAAAATTTGGGTGTCCTAGGCAATAATGCAATAACATAATTGTACTTTGTTTATTTGAATCTAAAGACAAGTTTAACCTAGGATTAAGAGTAGAGACAGAAACATGATGCGCTTGAGAGTCTTGTTTTCCTGCTGCCCTAAACCAGTAGAGTCCTTTGGCTTTCCTTAGCATTGCCAATCATCATCCCCGAAGCCAAATCCTAAAACAATGAGTGGAAGAAAATTTAACCACACAATTTTGGTTTCGGGTAAGCTTGCTGATTGACAGTAAATTGCATGAGAGCTTGGGAACCAAAAGAACTTGATTAAGAGTTAGGGTCTCGGAAATAATCACTCCTCCAATACCAGTCACAGTTGGAAAGAGACCCATCAGCAATTCTTACTTTGTAATTCTCATGGCAGGGACTACAATCATGGAGTAATGATATATCACCTGTCATGTGATCGGAGGCACCCGAATCGATGATCCAACCTAATGAATCTTCGGTTTTTGTGTGTAAAGCAGATAGGAAGTTACCTTTCTAAGCAACAGATCCGGTTGAGATAACGGGGCTAGTGGATGATCCTTGGGTGAACATCTTTTGTAGCCACTCCACTTGTTCTTTGCTGAAGAGAGCAGAATCATTTGTACCTCTTTCTTTTCCTTCAGAATTTGCCATAAATGCTCGTGCCTCCTTCTCCTTGTATGACTTCTAGTCAGCGGGCTTCCCATGTATTTTCCAACATGTTTCTTTGGTGTGACCTGGTCTGCGGCAATGATCACACCATGGTCTTCCTTTCTTTTGCCTTGCATCATATGTAAATCCCCGGGAGACAAGGGCAGTTCCTTCTTGAATGTTTGTGGAGCCTTGGGAGATGAGTGCAGATCTTTCCTGAACATTGGAGGATGACCTTGTTCCCATCATCAGCTTCTTCCTCCTTTCTTCTCTTCTAACCTCTGAGAAAACTTCTCGAATGGTAGGGAGAGGCTTGGTTCCAAGGATTCTCCCTCTTACTTCATCTAGGGATTTGTCTAATCCCAATAGGAACTTAAAGACCCTTTCTTTTTCAATAATTCTTTTGTATCGACTAGCATCCCCTGGGCACTTCCAATCCATGGTCTCAAACACAACCAATTGTTGCCAAAAACGACTAAGAGTGTTATAGTAGTGAGTCACAGTCATCTCACTTTGCCTTAGATCATGTAAGGCTCCCTTGATGACAAATAGATCAGCCGTATTGTCACTGTCTGAGTATGTTTCCTTTGCGGCCATCCAGATCTCATTTGCAGTATCATAAAACAGAAAATTTTGACCTATTTCTATGTCCATTGCATTGATCAACCAAGACATGACCAGATTGTTTTCGGTATTCCAAACCTTGAATCTTTCATCGTCCTCTGTAGGCGGTTCAGTAGTGCTAAAGAGTATTCATCCTTACCTCTGCCTGTCATAAACATTAGAACTGCCTTCGCCCATTGATGGCAATTGTGGCCGGTAAACTTGTGCAGAGTGATGAGGAATGATGAACCTTTTGCACCACCATTGCCTACTAGTTCTTGGCCAGATATGGTTCCCATAACGTTGTTGCTGGTTTCCGAGGCCACAGGGAAAAGTGATACCTATGAGAGACTAGACTCGAAAAAACTTAAAGAAGCACCGAGTTGGGACGAAGAAGAAAACTGATTTTGGATTAAAAACGAAAAAGAAGTGATAGGTCCAGGCGGAATTGCTCTGATACCATGAAGAAAACTGTGAGAATTCTCTTCTCTATCAATTTATTCTACTAAAAAAATACATTTATAGGAAAAAATAGGAGATTACCAACAGCCTGGTAATTCCTTTCCTACAAAAGAGGAAACAACTTCTATCTATGGAAAATAATCTACAACTATTTACAGCTAGCTAATTTCAACTTAGAATATCTTCTAATTTCAGCCTATGATCGCCCATAATCTCGGAATTCCACAATATTACTTGTACTTTTATATCAAAATTTAATACTTGATCTGAATAAGATAGTAATATACCAAAGTAATATAAGTATAAAAATTATTTAATCGTAGAAGTACTAAAAAACTAATTCTCATAATATTGTTATTGATTTTTATTTATTTTCTTATGAAATGATAGCCAATAAATTTCCTATAAGTTTTCATCGTTTCCTTTGAGTTTCCCAAAAGTTTCCTTTGAGTTTTATATGTGTATCTCCAATCGTTTCCCAAGCATCTCCCCCTAAAATTTTTTGGCGTTCCAGGGAAACACAATTCCCACCCAAAACCCACGTTTCCGGCAACTATGATTTTGATTAGCCATGTGGACAAATAGAAATCCATGCCACAATAATCCTATTTTTCCAAGATTTGATCGTGTATGCTCGTACAAGTTACTTTTCTACCAAAATGAACGTCTTTAAATTTAGGAAAATATACCCTGCACGTCCATAGCATTTTTACCTTGGTGTCCATATTACTCAGTGAGCTAGTGAGCTCACCCAATCAGGTAAAATTTCCAAATGACGACGCTTAAGCAGTCCACTAAAGGAAGATAAAAATGTACCTCATTTTTCAGGCTTGTGATCTAAAACTAATATACTAGCTGTTGGAGCTACCAAATTACGTAGTCATATACCTAATTTGATATACAAGTGAATGCCCTTTGTGTTGTTATACAAAATCAAAAGCTAATAACAGCACGCTTGTTAACAGGCAACAGATAAGAAGAATAGGCTTGCCAGTAATTCATGTCAGTGGTAAAAAGAAACAGAACATGCTTACATTTTGAAGGCCTTTGATAGCTATTTAATAGCCTGAAACTCTTATTACTCGTTAGAAGTTCAGCATTTGGGTCTTGGCATTTCCATCCCCAAACCCAAAAATTAAGGGAAATGGTTCGCTGGAATGAGCATAAGGTCAATGTTAAACTAACATGGAAATTGTTACATGTAGAATAGGGCACTCGTAACACAATTACAAACAAGATTTGAATGGTTCTAAACTTTCAAGTGCTGGTCGTTGAAATTTTGGATTCGATGAGAACGTGAGAAGCCTTCCTTTCAAGTACGCTACAGGTTCTAACCAATTGAGAAAGTACACTTCAATTTTGCTAATAAATATATAATATATCAGAATCTGCTAAATAACTCATCACATGAAGTGAGAATATCCAGTGGAAAGGATAATCCACAAGCAACTTCCAAAGGACAAGTTCAATACAATATAAGGAGTACGAATGGAATGCAATGTTTCTCGTCACCTAACATTCTCTTAAACTGAAAAGAAGCATATTCTCCTCCATTCCTAGAATTTCATTCCACTAGTTTTGGAATTGATATCCACATTTTAAGTTTATATAAATACATATGCTATAACACTCTAGTTCATAACTCTAAATTCTCATTACCATTGGATTCCCTCCCTTCATGCCAAAAAAGAGCTAAGAGAATTCACAATAACCAGAAGATTATTCCCTTAAATCTGAACCACCAGAAAATTGCGCATTCTGCAACCATTGCAGCCCTCCAGCCACAAGGCAGATATAACTTTTCAGCTTTCAGAAACAGACTCCGAGACATACAGATATTCAAACTTGGATTTTCCCCAAGTCAAAAGCTATCCTAAGTTGGCAGCAAATTGCTCTGAATAGCTTTTCAAAGCCTTTTATGGCAGCAAATTAAGCATAAAGGCATAAAGAACAGCAACTAACATGCACGAATCCAATTGCTCTGAATAGCTTTTTAAAACCTTTTATGACAGCAAATTAAGCATGCCATAGAGCACCTAGCCATCAATGGGAAACACCAAGTCGCGAACCAAATCAAGCTCTTTGGCTAATTTTCCTCCCTACGTGATACCCAGATAGGGTATCCATTTTATAATAAGGATAACTGACCCCTCAATGTCTGAGGAAATTCTAACCATCGTCAGTCATTGTCTTAAAGTACATTTTCCTCGTATGTTTTTTTTTTTTTTTACACGAGTTTCTGACAAGACACATTTTCTTGTCTTTCAAGCTCGCAATTTAGGGACTTTGTTCATGTAGTTTTATGTATTATATCTAAACAATGAAATTAACAATCCAACAAGTTATGCGTTTTGGCTTCACATCTCATCTCCTGAGTGCATAATTAAATCAACAGTAAATTGCACTTCTTCAATCTTTGTGCTCAAATTTCTAATTCAAAGGCTTATTATAGTAACTACAAGAATTTGCCAAAAAATGGTATTTACAAATACATCTATGTTTTGTTTGAGGATCACATGCCATACGCTAACTAAATTTTATGACCCTGCAACAAGCAGAGCATTAAACTAATACATAAAAATTTAAGTGTAATTCCTATCATGGAGGCATAAGACATATATATAAAGATGTCCCAACCTTGTTTTTCCCGTGGCCTTGTGTGCCTCCAAAATCAGGATCAAAATCAACATCTTCAGGATCATCCCCTGCAACCACAAAAGACAAAGACAACAATTTCAAAAAAAGCACATGAACACCAATTGTTTCAAAGTTGGGGAAATTTTGTGTTGTCTCTTCGCTACAGGGATTCATATTGCAACGAAAATTAGTACCAAAATATGCCAAAAATACAAATATATGAAATAGTTATATATATACAAATACATATATTAGCAGCAGCTCGCACCATCCTCATCATCATCGTCAGAATCAAAATCATTGTTACCCCCAAATTCTCCCCCACGCGCTGTTATTGAACTCCGACCCACATTGTCATACGAAGCCACAGTCCTCGACACCTGCGTCTTTGTATTCAAACGACTAGAATAGATTGAAGTCCTCCTGTGATTCATAGAGTCGCTCTGATCATCTCCATCCTGCTCGTAATAATCATCGGACAACATCTCATCAGCGGGGACATGAATTTGACCTCCCCTAAGACCACCATCGTTTGGTTCCTTTTTACCCCCACCATCTTCATCTTCCGATCCTGTTGGTTCTTCCTCATCCTCAAGTTCGCTTTTGGAGTCAGTCCCAATACGAGAGTCCTTCCAAAAAGTAGAAGAACCCCATTTACCTGCCGAAGTAGTTATTCTCCTACCAGAAGACGACGACGGCTGCTGCTGCAAATTCAAAAATCTGAAGTTACCTTCATCTGCTTCACCATCACTGCTACACTGACCATCCATCTTGGTGATGTCTGAATCCTTATAACCACAAGTTGGTGGTTCCACGATTCCGTTGTCAACCTTGCCCATAGTCTCACGCTGGTCTTCCTCGTCATCTACTAATAATCCATTCCCAGACGTCTCATCCGTTGTGTAGTTTCTGTAGAAAGCCATCCGTTTCTCACATACAAGAAGCTTTTGATACACCGACTTTCTCCCTTTCTTTTTGCCTTATACCTTTCTCCCGCAATCGTGTCCTAAGATTTTTCTACACAGAGATTCAATTCTCGGTGATAAAACAAACAAACATGTATCTACTACTCAGTGTAAACTTGAAAGAAGCCTGCATAATCAAATCGAACTATAATTAGTCAATAATACACCAAAAATACGAATAAATGAAAAAATTAAAAGGTGAAGAAGTTGCATTACTTAGAATCTGTTTGGCAAAGTTGTTTGCTTTTCTGTTGCTTTGTTTACCTGCTTCCAGTGATATTTAGTTTTTACATGAAAGAAAAGTAGCAAAAACATGTTTGGTGGCGTACTTTCATTTATCAAAAATTTAAAAAGGAAAAACGAAAAACCAACTTCTATCCTAAAATATTTGTACTCCTCACGGTTAGGGCACTTCCATCCGTATAACAATTTTCAACCTTTAAATTTGTATAAACTAGAGGCTATCATATAGAGAATTCCCACACGAGATCACCTAAACTTAAAAATAGAACCAGGACAAACCAGTGTCCCTAGTTCAAGAGGGAGTATTGTAGCAGACCCCTATTTATTAGAGAATTGAGTAGTTCCCTTGGATTTATCCCTAAATTCTGAGATAGTGGCAAGTGCACTTAGGGCTTGTTTGGTTACAGCGTTAAGCTCAAGCTTTTCTGATTTTTGTTTAAAAGCTTGGTAACAGCTTTTAACATCAGCTTATTTATTATTTTCGCTGAAAGTTTTACAGATGTATACATACAACTTTTTTCATAGGCAAGCTTATTTGCTCATAAGCAACAACTAAACATACCCTGAGAGACCTACACCGGATAGATCAATCACTCAAATCATCATCGTCAAAATCAGATTCATCACTTGCGCCCAAATTACATTTCATATACTCAGCACCAAAAATTTTGAACTCTCAACAAAAAAAAAAAAGTCTACCGCCGTCTACAACATTTAAAATATCGATTACAAGAAGAATCTGATAATTTTTCAATTTCTGAAAGCGAGGATTACGAAATTTAGATCTCGATGAGCCGATTAGGGTTTGCCGATGGTTATGAGACAAGGAGAGGGACCAATCTGATCCAGGCCAACTGGGGAGAGAAGATAGCGAGAGAGAGAGAGAGAGAGAGAGATTGGGGGGTTTACCTGGAGCCTGTCGTAGGGTGTTCGATACCCGCGATAGGCAGATAGAGGAAATATATACAACTGTGTGAAATCAGCTTCTTTTCTTTTTCTTCTCAGCTGTAGTTTTCTCAATTTTCTTTATCGTAATCGGTTTTTAAATGAAAAATGTTAATAATACTTTTAACAAAAAATACTAAATAGGTAATTACGCTTTAACCCTTAACGTTTCTGACCATATTGGAAAAGCCCCTGCGTCCCTGATATAACACTTTCTGACCGAAGAGGCTCCATAACTATTGCGCTTTACCCCCAAATTTTCTGGAGACAAAATGATGTCCAGACCATTTGTTTAGCTATGCTCAAGCGAATGGTCACCACTCGGATAAGTCATCAACTGAACAAGGTGATCAAAACATTCTTAGCAAGGCCACCAATTGTTTGGTTATCTCAGTGATACTCCTATATAGACCATCTATTGTTTGATTATACTCAGTGATGCTCTTAGCAAGGCCACCAAGTATTTGATGGTGCTTGGTGAACTTCTTCTCGAGAAGTTGCTCCAAACTTTCCAATCGAGTTTTGGTAAGAGTAGCCGGCTCTATGTGGAAAGCTTTGCTACCTGGCTTTCCATGATAATTTTGCTACCTTGCTTTCCATGATAATTTGGCAAGGAAGATGGGTTAGGTTTCCAATTGCAACTATTTTGCTTAGGGTAAGATTGATCTTTTCCACCATATTGACCCTATTGTTGCTGAAACTGTCCCAACTGCCTTTGCGCATGCATTATGTCTTTCATTAACACCTGCTGATAACAATATTCGATTTTGTGTCCTTCACTTTAGTAAAAGGAGCGCAAAAGAAGATGGGGTAGGGTAGGAGTAATAGCGTTTTCTCAAACCAATTTCTCAAGCTTCACCTGCTTTTTGATGGCAACACGCATTGCTTGCCACTCATCAACTCCATTAAGTTGATACATGCCAGCCTTTCCAACCACTTCTCTAGTTGAAGAGGGATTGTCTCCTCCTATTGGACAACCTTCCCATGTCCTAGATTAATCAGCTAGGTCGTTAAAAAATTTCCAAATTTTTATTGTTATTTTACGAAACAAATTTCTACCTCACATGCCTGAAATTATTCCTTTTATTTTAGCGTTGAGATAAGTCTCAAAGAATCAGATCAACAATGCTTTTTCATAACAGTAGTGGGGGAGCACAGTTAGTAGATCCTTGAAGCATTCCCATGGCTATTAAAACTTTCTGGATAGACTAGAGACGAATTGAGAATTTTTCCCTTGATACTTGAACGTTTGATAGCTAGGAAAATATTTATCCAAGCCTATCCTTTGCAACTCCATCCAAGTAGTTATAAAGCAAGGCGGAAGGGACTTAAGCCAATTTTTGGCTTTATCTTTAAAAGCAAAGCAGAATAGCATTAAATATATAATCTCCTTGTCAACACCTAGTTCAATCAATGCGGAACACATGGTTACGTAATCATTGAGAAAACTATAATCATTATTGTTGTCTAACCCATGACATTCTGGTATGTTCCGCAGCATGTTTGGTTTGACGTTAAATGTGCCATGTGTGCCAGGTGGCAAAACAATTAATGTAGGGAACATTGCATTACCAAATGGAAAACCTGTCAACAAGGCAATTTTAAGGATTAGCAGGGTATTGTTGATACTACTGATATTGTGGTGCCTGTTGCGGCTGTTGATCACCATATTATGGTTGTTGGCCAACATATTGTGGTTGTTGCATGTCGTATTATGGTTGTAAGCCATCGTACAATAGTTGACTGTCTATTGTTGATAAATAGTTTGTTGAACTGGAGAGGGTATAAGAACACGAGGAACGACTAGATTATTAATAGGAGCAACATTGTTTAGATTCATATGGTCAAACATAGCTTGGAATCTTTGCTTCACATACTGTGCATTTGAAATTTGATCCAAATTATTATTATTATTATTATTATTATTATTATTATTATTATTATTATTATTATTATTATTATTATTATTATTATGTTATTGTTATTATTGTTATTACCGTAATCGGAAAGGATTTTGAAATTGTTGATCCCGTCGACATCAACAAGAAGAGGTGAATCTTTATGATCTACAAGATTCAATTTTGTGGCATCTATGACAGGGGTCAATGAATCCTCATTGGCATTGGATTGTAAGAGCCGCTTTTGCGAATAAGTTGTCACCGAAATCTTTAAATTCCAATAATTACCCTATGTAGGAAAG
>MKEJ01093095.1:0-15065 GCA_001753735.1 Embelia ribes
TTCATAGTCTTATATATCATTGTTGATTCGCCATCTAACTCATTTACTTTTCTCTTTTCCCTATATTTTACTAGCTATATTTTACTAGCTAGTAAATATAGCTAGTAAAATATAGCTAGTACATATTTTGTAGTCGTAATGACTAGTATGTAAACTTATGTTATTGGAGAATATAGCAAAGTCGTGTTATGTACAATTATTTTTGTCAAGAATTTAACTTAAACTTTCTTTTGTATGGTATTAGTGCCGGCCTTCCTATTTTTTATTTTGCTACAATTATATATATATATACTAGGATGGGCTGCAGATATCACCACAAGCATTATAGTTAATATTTTGGACTATATGTACATATATCAAACTTTGTTATTTATGAACATCGTGAGAATATAAACACTATTATGCCTATCTTCATATTCATGTCGTTGTTTATTGATTTCGAGTTTGATTTATTTTTTTGTCACAATCAGCTTCACATCCCCAAATTTTTGGAAAAATTCAGGATGTGACAAAGGTACAATTAAAATAATATAATACCCATAAATAGTTAATAAGTTCAAGTAGCCACATTTATTAACCCAACCTCGTTGACTACAAAATTTATAGACAACATTGCAACAATGTACCCTATTGTAGAATTTTTAGCTTTGGTAGCTTAATTAATAGCTAACAACATTATTCAATTTAACTACTCTGTTGGGAATGCTCTTAATATGCTGCTAATTGCCATAAGTTATTCACCAGCTTCCGGGGTGTTGGTTATGCTTCTGAAAGAAGTCAAAATTGCGTCCAGAAAAAACAAACGAAAAATGCATTGCATGTCAGCAAGTACTAGGATGGCACTTTAGCTCGAAACACCCCACATGCATAACGCTATGGCATCAACACAAGAAGACACGGAAAACTAAAGCAACAAAATCCTACACAGAATTTAAGGATACTTCAAACTTAGTTACAAAGTCACCAACTCCATTTTCGGAAGAAAAAAAAACTCCAATCTTGATCATCCTAAGTAGAAACAGACCAAAATAAATACAATCTAGCACTATTCCAAGTTCAATGAACTGACCATAGAAACTATTGCCATATTAATCCCCAAATATAATTTTACTAATATAAGAGAATTTCAGAAACCTACTAGGTTCTCAGGCAACTGAGAAAACACTTTCAAAACAGAGCTACTTCAGAAATATCATCAGCTTCTTCACCGCTTCTTCGCACTTTTCCCTTCAGTCTCCTTCCCCTTTGGAGCATCACTTTTCCCTTCAGTTTGCTTCCTCTTGGGAGTATTTGCCAATTTCCTTTTACCAGTCTTTGATGCTTTCACCACTTCAGGTAACTTCTCATTATCCTCGGTGTCTTTAGACTTTGCTGAGCCAGATTTGACCTTACCGGCACCATTGGTGCTAGATTTGCTACCAATTTTGGAGGTATTACTCTTCGAACCAGTTTTAATGGAGTCTTTCACAGCAGCTTTTTCGGAGTCTTTGGTGAAAGATTTTGGGGAACCCAACTTAAACTTTACAATTGTCTTTGGTGTGTCACTATCTTCATCTTTGGTCTTGCCAGCCTTTTCAGATGCATCAACAGTAGATTTACCACCAGCTTTCTTTGAACGAGCCTTGGATTTGCCTCCGGCATCCTCAGATTTAGCACTGGATTTGGGGGTGGCCTCAGCAAGTTTCCCATCATCTTTACTGTTGTCCACTGACTTACCACTCAACTTCTTAGCTGCGCCTTTGGATCTACGAGATGAAGCTACATGATCTCTGGAAATGATAAAAAGAATTTAGCATCAGTATTACCATCCACACAACCTTGCATCAAAAGAAGTGATCCAGTAAAAGTAAGGGGAGTTACGAACCGTGAACTCCCCGTCTTTCCTTTCGTGGCTGATGGCTCAGAACCTATCTTTGCTTTCTTCTTCTTTTGCCTGATGAGGAACAGATATTGTGATCAAGAGAAGGTTAAAGTAAATAGATACCACTGCAGACTTGCAAAATCAAGTAATATCCTTACCAGCAACAATTAAAACTGACATCATAACGGAAAAAACTCAAGAAAATAGCCAAAAGGGGGAAAAGTTCAAAGTATACAAAATGGTAACTTCCCACAACCAGAAAGTATTTTAAAGCATATGCAGGTAGTCGGTTAGAAACAACTTATTTTGAAGTAATTAGTACATCACAAAATTATAGAAAGGAACGACATCTAAAATATGTTCATGCAATAAATTGTTAATTAACGGTTTTCTTGCTTATAATGTAATAGTTGCCAAAACAAGGGATGCTTGAAATTTTGTTGCATTTAACCTGGTTACATGTCAGTTGTAACCTTTATCCTTTTCTTTCCAAAATTGCCGAGCCTCATATCCACTATTTTGTTCTGCACCTCTGCTTCTTAGGATTCGCTCAATACTGCATGTAGGTTTTACCCTACCCTTTTTGTGTAATCAGATTTTTCAAGCATATCCATAAAGATGCACTAGTAAGATGTCATGCCTACGTTGCACGTAAAATAAAAACTATACAACTTAGGGTTAAACAATGCAATACCATTACGGAAACTTTCAAAAGATCACTTAATAACCTATACTTGCAACTTCATTCATTAAATATCTATCCATCGTTTTATTCAGATCTTATATAAAAACCAAATGTAGAAACACACAAGCGATTCGGAATAGAGAACATAAACCTCTGCAAGAGTATACAAAAGTTAGCTATGAAACTTAAGGACAAAAATTTTATGCTCAGAGGTACAGGCATAAATAATAATAAGCAGAAAGAGAAAGTTGAAACAAGATAATCCCTACCTACAAAAGCTTCGTGCCATTGAGGTCTTACTTGTCAGAAAACATAAAGACAAACCATCCGGTAAAGGAAACTAACAATCCTCATTTATCACCCATGCCGGCTTCAAATATAACAAATAACATTCTAAACATATAAACCCAACAACTGCAAATTTACGAACTTCTAACCAAATTAAGGAACAAATCTTATTTCAATGGGTCCATTAATAGGCACGGAAACATAAATACTCGGAATTGTGGTAGAAATGGGAAACGGAAAACAAAGGAAACATTTGAAATATGGATTTTTTAAACATTTGACATATATGGAGATTGGCACACGATTCATAACATGAAATAGTGAATGAAGATTGTCAATATGATTATCAGGATACGATAATATTTTAGCTAACACACTACAACCTAAGAAACGCAGATATTGATGCTGATTCGGATCGGCGAGTGCCGGATCGGATGCAAGGGCCCTCTACTAATAATTTAGAAAGACTTTTATTTTTAACAATAACTCTAATGAGTTATACATTAGTGGGAATAAAATATGGACAGGAAAGTGCTAAATTGAACAAATTGATATATAATATTGATTCTTAAGTTCTTAACAAAAAATAGTAACTAAGCAATTTCATAACGTCATCATCTACCAAATTTAACTAATAAGTACCACCTATCAAAAGACACAAAAAGAAGCTACCATCAACTCGTAATTTGTCAGAAGATCAAAATGTATTACCAAGTCTGAAAATAAAATGACTTCCGAAGTAGACAAAAGTAAACAAATTAATCTGGCTATATCCATAGCATGTCCATGACGAGTCCGTCACATGTCCAAAATTTAAATAATTAATTGGCATTTCGGATTCGTCGCATAGCGTGTCGGATACGTATTTCAGAGAGTCCACAGAGTATACATGTACGATACGTGTCCAAAACGGACATGGTACCCGTTTTGGAGTGCCCAAGCTTCCTGGAATACAACCACTTGAATCAAATTGAACATATTAAATAAATGTTGCACTACATGAAATCTTATTTTGAAGTTAGTTAAACTCATGAAATCTCACTTCAATCAAATCTATTAAGAGTTTATCTATTGTCCCAAATTGCTTCAAGAGTTTGTTAATAGTCAAAAGATGCTTGTGCATTAATCCATGCTAGTTTATAAGGGAATTGCCTTCCTATAGTACGCACTCCCATAGGAACTCATGAACTGTTACTTAATACAATCAATCTCCATAGTTTAATTTTATCAACCCATGCGTTAGGAAATGAAAAAACCTTTTCACATGTATATTTTGCTCTACGCACCCCACTGAACTGTACATAACTGCAAAACTATCTCCCTAAGATACGGAAGGTATCAATATAACCAATGGCACTCACTATAAGTTGGCATGTAAAATGAAATGTGAGACTTCTGGACATTAATCAAAATTTTTGAATCCTCCATGTGCAGCAGGAAGAGTGCAAACACGCTCTACACATGATTATCAATTTGCACCATAAACTATGGCAATGTACTCAAACTTCCATATCAATGACCACTCTAAAATACTATTACTCACTGAGACAAAGCAACAGCAAACAAGGAAGAACCTTCAGAAATAGATAGAATCACATGTAACAATCCAAAAATAGAAATCAAATATTGACACCAAATCTTAGCTACTCGTTATGCAACTCCAAACAGGTCGTGTTACTCCTATGGTTGCCGGCTGAAAACTGGTTTTGCCATCAACCAGACTGTCTAAAAAGTTTATATAAGTGTGCAGTTTAAATAAGACCTACTCCATGCAAAGTAATTGACTGCTAATTAAAGGCACAACACGCAACATTTACCAAGATATTTTTTGGGCTTCCATAATGCTTTTGTAACTAGATATAACTACACACCGATACGCATAAAACACCTGCTCAAAAGGGAAGATGAATTTCGCCATCTTAACCACATCCCAAACAATCTCTACAGACACATAAAACATGTCGTGCACTCTTGCTGATTGTATAAACATATATATATATATATATATATATATATATATATATGATTAGCATATTAGCCAAATATAACCAAGGACAAGCCTGAAACATCATGACACCGTCACGGAATCAATATTAGTCAATTTAAATATGAAAGCCAGGAATAAAATATTCTCTTTAAGATTTATAAGGTTCTACTTTAATGTCAGCTAATGATTTATAATTGTATCAGTTATTTCCGTGCTTTCAAAAACCTAATACAAATAAAAGGAATTTGCTGCAGGTTTGTGTTGGATTCCTTCCCCTTGTGTTTATGAACTAACTTTTGTGCTCCTTTACTTTAGCCTCTGCAACAACTTCTAATCACATTGAAACCAAATTATTCTCAGTTCAATCAGGTTAGATTTTACGAAGTAATACACAATCATCTTATGAGTCACAATGTAAAGTTCCCAGAACTTTTTCCCCACAACAGAATACACATGCCTTACGAGTACGACCACACATCTAAGTTCTATCCTTACAAAATTCCATTTTAAACATCTCAACAGTACAAAAGAAACATTATTTCTCCATCTAGTGCAATTAAATGTAGTTGGACCTAAACGTACACCCCCTATCTATATTTGGCTTTCAAATAACTATTTCACTTAGGATATCATTTATTACAAAATACTAAATTCTAGCTCCAGTATTAGTCATCCTTCTAACCGTAAATCCTCTTAGATACACTTCATCTCGTACTTTTGGTTATGACTAGGAAAAGAACTCACATGACAAAAAGAACACTTCCTGCTAATGTTATTAATTAGTGAGAAATACAAATTCTTATTTACAAAATGTAATCATATATCAGTTAATAGCAATTGTAACAAAGAAAACTACAAACAGAGCCTTAATCTTAAATTTTGGGACTGCTCACCCTAAATTATGCCTCCATCTAAATTTTCAATCAAAATCAGATAAATAAATCACCTTTCCGCAAGTAAATCTTGCAAAACTTCCCGTGAACCCAAAACCACAGAATATTAAAGTATTAAGGGCATTGCCAATCTCACAAATCCTCAAGCCTTTCACATTTCAAACTCTAATTGTTATCCCACAAACAAGGAAATGTCTCAATGTATGGACCATGCAACATATGTGTTTAGAGAAGTGAATTGTACATGGAAAGTCTTCATATCATGGTTACTATAACATGCAAATAACTGCATCTCCAATGTGTTAAGAGTTAAAAAGGAAAAACAATAAATGTCAATCTCCAAAAACTCAAAACAGCTAGACATTGGCAATATTTCTTTACCGGTAATCATAAAATTTTTTACACGTAGTGAAATCTACCAGTGGAGTGATAGGCAACTGCTAAATAACCATCATCTTGACATTTTACGCTAACATTCTTGACCATAATATAAGAAAGAAAACCAACATTGCAACTTCAAATTTTGTTCCTAAGCCACGGCTGATGTATCCAAGTGACATTGACAAAACAATAATGATAAAAGACTAATAAAAGGTAACTAAAGGTAGTTGGATAATTATAGTACTTTCATCAACAACCTACCATTGTTGGCTCTACTACTTAAAATTTCATACATCTGGCTAAATAAATTCTTAGTATCGCCAGCATTTCCATGGCAGATACTCAATAAACCTAAAACCAATCCATGTTAGAATTTGTCCAACAAGGACACTAGTTGAATGAGATGAACTTATACCATACAGATAGAGACGTAGTGTGGTATTTTTCCAAGACGTCACGAGAAACTTTACCCAAAGAAAAAAAAAATTCTAACAAAGAAAACTTCATACAGACAGGCCACAACCTAAAAGCATTCGATCTCCTTTTAAGAAACTGTAAATGTTTTTTGAGGTCGTAGCACTATATCATTGTACATATTCTAACTAGAAGAAAATTTTCAATGACAACAAAGAGAAAACATACTTCCTGAAATCGAGCTTTCTAACAAGATATTCAGGAAAAGAAAATTGTTTATTACAAACCAATAAGTTCACTGTTTATGGTAACCTGGAAATATAAGCCATTGTCATTATGCTGAACATAACCAAATGGTTTCAAAAATACCTCCTGAAAGATAAATATCAGAACTGGAATAACAACTGAGCACCAAATGCAAGCAAGAGCAAACGAAGTGTGAAGAACGACGGCATTAAAAGAGTTAATAACTGCAAGACTCATCAGCATCCAACTAAATTAAAACCATCTAGCTGGTAACACAAAATTTGGTTTTTAGCTTCTTATGTGATAACTGAGTGTAATATAAATTCCAAAATTCAATCAAAAGAAGAATTACGCACAATTCAGGGAAAGTATCAGGACTCCCAGCTTTAGTCTCTCGTTCCTGTAACATTTAGGTAACTAATCACAATTCAGACCAAACCACATATACAAAAAATTAAATTTCAGATAATTACGCACCTCATCTTCTCTAGAATCACCATCTTTAATTAGCTCCCATTTTTCCTCTCCCAGATTCAAATGTTCAAGTTCACCATCAGTGTATGTTACCTGCCCAAAAAATATTAAGAAAGCAAACTAAACTACTAAGAAATATTAGTGCAGGTGCTTCAAAGCTCAGAACAAAGTCCGCCAAGAAACTTATATTAGTTAAGCTTATTTAAAAAGAATAAGAAATGGAGTTTTATTCAGCCATTAGGAGAAGATCACAACCCAGCATACACACACTCTCACCTTATGCTTCCTGTTTTTAGGATCAAAAGAGTCAACAACACCTTCGTAAAACCTGCAAGTAACAAAACTAACAATTTTTAAATAGAACAATGATTGTGGAGCCAACAATCTTTGTAAGCAAAATCCAACAAACATTTGTAAGTTGTAACTACTATTAGCTTGTGCAGGAGTAAATATAAAGTACCAATATCAAATACAATCCACATACATGTATGAATACAAACTTGTATGTAAAGTATACTGCAAAGAAATGAAGAATTGGCAATCGTATATTGTTCACAATGGATGATAGACAATGGAGACGATGACATGGGAAAAGTTAAAAGTATGTGCATATTAATTGAGAACTCAGCAACCATATGTAAGGTTTATACAGCATGAAACAAGACTTCCACTTCGACCAAAAATACATTAGCATATATTGACCAGTAGGGCATGCTGAAACAATATTAACACATCAGGAGACCTTAAGTTGCATACAACGAGAGATGGCAACACAATAAACCACAGAGACATCACCGTAACAACAAACCTGCAGCTACTGGCTGCAGAGACCAATGTGACATTGGTCGCAGGACATCATGGTACATAATATGGGAAGAGGAGAGCAATATCTATGTTACCTCGATTGTGGAGCGCTACAGTATGCAGTATGAAATCGGGAACATGGTACGCCTGGGTATGCGGTATGTTTGGGGTAGGCTTCTTCAGATCGCTTAGGCAGAACGAAATTCTTTTATATGGAACAAAATACCTTTTTAGGATTCAGATGAATTTTCTTATAGTTCGTACACTAAATAGGAAATAAACTACTATTTATCCTGTGAATGAAGAATAAAATTATTCTCTCGACATATTTCAGAACTAATAGGAAATTATTCTCTCGACATAAGAGAACTAATGCGAACACATAAAACATACTCCTTGAATGAAAAAATTTGAAATTACGGTAGGCATCGTAAGCTAGCAATTGTTATTTTCTTACATCTTGTCCATAGGCCACCAGACTTTGATTATAGCGCCAACCAAGTCTTCACCATGCTTCTTAATATCAGTTGCCTGATATGACAATAATATCTGATCAGAAAATGTATAAGCAGTAAAATGGCAACAAAAGTACATTCAAGAATCATAGTAATAACAAAAGGTAACACACATGCAACACATTGCTCTGACATATTAACTTCTCAACAAAACAGAAATCGAAAATTATAGAGAACCAAAAGATTCTTGCACTAACACTAACAAAAGAAGAACCAAAAGATTCTCACAATAATACAAACTAAAAGATTAGTCAGCAATCCATAAACTAATGAGGAGCTAAGCAACGAAACATAACTCATAGTCGTAGACTCCTAACCCCTATTATCAGCCAATGGCTTACTGTCAAATTGCCATGTAAATATTTTTCGAAGACATTTTCAGAACCTTAACATATGAAACTACACTAAATAAGGAAGGAATTGAACCTAAGCGTACCACACCAAGGACCATAAAGTTGAATGAATAGTTGGTTTCGGTCCATGGGCGACTCGGATATATTTCATGTATAGTTTTATTCTTTGTTGTTGGTATCCAATGTAGTGCTTTTTGACTTGACTTAAATCCCGATGTATATGTAATTAACATGATCTCATACAATGCGTATAGAATACAATAAGAAACTCAAGTACAAACTAAGAAAGAATCTAGAACCTAAATTGAAAAGTGATGTTACCCTTTCAGGTAAATTTATAATAATATAATAGACAAAAAGACCCCTAAAACTCTTGTACAATTCTAAAAAAGAAAGATCCTAGAGACGATGACAGTCTTACATAATGTATAGCCCAAACAAAGAAAAACAAGTAAAATTACTTATTTAGCCATCCGTGAGGCAGCAATCTCCTTTTCTTTTTATCCAATCAAGTAAAAGTACAGAGCAGAATAATATTTTTTATTATTATTTTTCTTGTTAATAACTATTGCTAAGAGTGATATGTATGTTGAGGTTGATATCATTGTTGGAGCCATTGCAAGGCATAAAGCATGTTAAAGATCTAACAAAAATTAAAACTTGCACCCTATGATAAGAATTGTGTGGAAGTATACCTTTCCTTTAGATGGTGCCCGCTTTCTCTTTGAACTTGTCTTGGGTGTTTCCTCCAATGGACTATCATCTTTAACCGCTTTGGAAAGTTTTGGTGAAGACATCACCTCCTACAAAATTTTAAGATAAAAATCTCATGCAGGTCAAAAGTAGATTAGAGTAATAGACAGAAATGAAACAGAAACAACTCACAAACAAATCAAACAACATGCTTCTTACAACCTTCTCCAATGTATTTTTTCCACGAATATGCTTTTTGTCATCTATCTTCTTCTTTGATGAAGATCCATCCCCAGTGTGATTTCTAGTATC
The DNA here is from genome assembly GCA_001753735.1 of Embelia ribes. NCBI lineage: Eukaryota > Viridiplantae > Streptophyta > Magnoliopsida > Ericales > Primulaceae > Embelia > Embelia ribes. The sequence goes on from MKEJ01093095.1 coordinate 9,907, forward strand.
GGCCTTCCTGGTAGATGTTTTCACCAGCTTTGCATCTGAATCACTTCCGGACCCCTCTTCAAACTCTGATGTCTTAACTGGAACTTGAATTTTTTCCGCAGGAGAATCCCTAGCAGGAGCTTTTTTCCCAGAGTGTCCCAGCAGCTTTCCTTCTGAATTATCTGTGCCTCCAGTTGCCTTCTTAGTGGCAACATCCTCAGAAGTTGATGCCTTTTTACCGAATTTATTTTTTTTCCTTGATTGCCCACCCTTTCTCGAACTCAAACGACCCTCAAGTTTACTTCCACTTGGAGATGGGGAAAAAACATTCTCCGGCTCACTTTCTAGTGCTTTCGGTGGGGATAACTTCTTGGTCCCTCTTTCATTTTCTTCATGCACAACCACCTCGATAGAAGGATCCCTAGAAGGGGAAACATGAACTTCCTTGTCCAGCCTTATATTACCATCAGCTATTCTTTTAGTTTCTTTATCAATATCCGTATCAGTATAAGAGGACTCTGAAGGTACTGTTGACTTCGTTGAACGCTTTGTTCTTTTACTCCTTTTCTTGGATAATTGTGCAGATTTGGGTTCCAACTCTTCTACCTTCCCACTGTCCGAATCAACAGGTTCAACTTTGCCACCCGCATTAGCATCATCATGCGATTGATCTTCTTCACCAGTATGCTGAGGCATCTCCGAGCGTGGGCGCACTGAAATTTCTTTATCCTCATTTTCTGCAACACCATCACATGTAGCTGAATTTGAAGGTGTTGCAGCAGCAGGAAGATCTTCTGCAGGAGCAAGCTCCACCGGAAAAGGGTGCTCTTGTCCTGAAAGAGTCTCTCCTGGAGCAGGAGTATCTTCTCCAGTACCAGTCTCCACCAGAACAGGGTGATCTTCCCCAGGACCAGTTTCTATCGGAGCAGAATGATCTTCACCTGGGCCAGACTCTACTCGGGCATGATGATCTAGTCCATCAGGAGTGTATGCTTTAATTTCTTTGGTCAATTGATCCTAGCATAAGAGCCCACCACTAAATCAGGCAACAAACAGGGTAATCCAACTCGAAGAGGAAATTGAAACACACTTCAGTGGTAAATGAAAAAATTACACATTTACACCTGATGCCCCACAAGTGTCCAACAATAAACATCAATCCATTAAGCCCTCGGATTCATTTACGAAGTTGAGCCCGCCAACAGATATCCACTCAATTTCATTTTGAATATCACATTTAATTGGTAAACAAGAGTTCACTATTTCAGCACAGTTAACAGTTCAAGCTGGAGCAACTCAACCAATTCAAACGTAAATGAAATGGCAAGGTCTTAACTGAGACAATCGAAAAGCACACTGATGGAAACAAAACCAGGTGTAAAAGCAGAAGGTTGTGAAATATAAATAAACCAAAAAGAATAGAGCTACAATGGCATGCCTGGGGAGCCTCATCAGATGGTGCAGCTAACTTGTTCCCATCACCCTGATACATTTATCAATAGATAAAACATTTCTTACACGTATAATTCGGGAAAAAAAAATGTAAAGTTTAAGATAGAAAAACTCCATAACTATGTGCTACAGGAGCACAAAACTAGATTGATGGCGTACCTGAGTTGTTACTCCTGAAGATGCTCCATTAGCCATCCCCTCGGTCTGAAAAATGTTTGACAATCCATAATAATAAATTAAACATTATGTAGTGCCATTCATAATTATATTAAAAAGAAGATCCCAACTCTCATTTTTCCTTATTTTGCAATAATTGAGCAAATACATCCCGCCAAGGCCAGGCCGATGAGCCAAAACACACACCTTTACAGACCGGAATTTTCTCTTTTGATCATACGATTTTCCAAATGTTATGTAAGGAGATTGGGAAAAAGAGTGGATAAAACAATTGCTTCTTTTGGGAAAGACTCAAATATTACATTTGATTATCAATCGCATTACCTTTTCTTGAAATAATATATCAGAAATTTTATCAATAAACTTCAATTTTGATCATGCAATTTTCCATATGTTATCTAAGGAGATTGGAAGAAAAGGTGGATAAAACAATTGCATTTCTTTTGGGAAAGACACATATATTACATTTGATTATCAACCGCATTATCTTTTCCTCTAATAATATATCAGGAATTTTATCAAAGAACTTCAATATCACTCCTCAATTTCACAGGTTGAGAGTTCTTTACCCTCCCGCTCACATTTTATTAGACCAATGACCAAAAAAAAGAGCCAACATAACATTCCAATATGGATGCATAAAGTACAAGATAAATCTGGAACAAGAGAACAAGGTACTTGTACTAGCTACATTGGTAAAATGTGAGGTGTATTCAGCAAATTTTTTAACAGAGGCTGGGCCATCACGTAACAAGCATGTACACAACAATTATGTCAACTTGCAAGCTCTGACTCTTAATCATTTCCATTTTATGTACCCTCCTGCGGAGGAATAGCCTCTTTCCATTGTTCTGTACATTCAGCCACCAGAACTTTTCAGCATTTTACTCTGGTTTACCTTTCTATTATGGCCATTAAGCCTTGCACTGTTTCTTCTCCACTTCTATTTACTATAGAGTTGTAGTGTAGCCTTATTTCCTCTTAAACAAATAATTGCAAATAACTACAATACAAATCTAATATATATATCGTATCATACCAGTTGTTCTCTGGATAATTTATGACTGTCATGTCCTGCACGATTTGTTTCCATGCAAATTGTCGAAATTATTGTACTGTAATCATCAAAAGAGAAGTTCATTGAACTCTTAGCTTCTAGCAGGCAAGGTTTGATCTTTTCTGCACACTTTCCAATTACATTCTCTGCTAGTTTCTGAGCAATTGGCCAAACCACCTGATAACAGAAATACTTACTAAGATGTTGATGAAAGTGAAAACAGTAAAGAAATATAATGTATTCCCCTAAAACATTACCTGATTGTCCTTTTTCAGACAAGCTAGTAAAGGAGAAATTATGTCGAGTCCAATATCTTCACTTTCCTCAAGTACAAGGGTCATAATAGTCTCCATATTGGAAAAGACATTATCCGGATGATCATCCCTAAAAGTTTAACAAATGGAGAAGTTAACTTCATAGAAGTAGAATGGCGAAAGGCAATTTGAACCGAAACCAAAATCAAAATCATAACTTATGAAGTTTGAATAATACAAATCCATCAGGCAACATGACATAAAACCATCCACATCAAGTAACTTCAAAAGCAAAATTACCCAGAAGACAACCATCAAGGTCCAAATATCTAATTTGATATCAGCACGAATGGAAACTCTAATTTGAAGTTCCTCAACCATTTCAAATAACAGGACACCAGAAACTGGCAATCCATATTTTTTCTTTTTCTAAAGGTAAATTAATACAGCACTTCACAAATTTAATTCATTGATCATGTCCAGTGGTAACAGGAGGAAAGCTGGCACCAGGGAAAATGAGAAAAACAAAATTAACCCAAGGATCAAAAAAAAATCCACATGTTGATTCAGAAAAGTCATACAAATTCTTCAGAATCTTTTCGGAAATAAAGAAAAGGCTAGAATCATTAGGAAACACAAATTGAATACTGTCTATTTATGTTTCAGCTCTTGTATTTGATTAACTAATCAAAAGAAAAACTGATCACGCTAATTTCTTTATGTTTGGGTGCACAATAGAATTCTTATTTACCCAAGACGAACTAAGCCTACCATTACAGCTATTTACACTAAAAAAAGATAGATTACAATAATACCTTAACATTAAAGAAAACAAATATCTGAAACATTTCATCTGTCATTCCTTAATAGTTTCTTTTTGGGTAAGTTAGTGTTTCTCAAAAGTTGCAAGGCTAGAATATAACTAATATCATGAAGCTAATATGCATGGCAGCTACACTATGATGTTAAATAAATAAAATATTTATGCAACACAACAAAATGCATCATTCCATAATGACAAAAATTGTGTCATTGTCACCACTTTGATAACAGCATAGTTGCCTTTAAACCAAAGTTATCATTAGGTCTACAATGACAACTTAGGTCTACCCACCCCCGGTAACTTCTACAACTACATTGTCACACTTCCTAAATATTTCCGGGTTCAAATATGAGCCATAACAAGATGTATACACTAAAGGTGTACTCATACTGTGTTCCACAATTTATTATAAACTCAGAATTATGATCACAGCATATATAATTAGTTGTTATATTTGTAAGTGGGCTAAGAATCTTAGATATTTTTTGAAGTTTATACATCCAAACGAGATCCTTTGTCTCTCAAATTCATTGGTGCAAAGCAAATACAACAGAAAACTTATGTCCCATATAGAGGCAAGAATGTAAGAAACAATTAGCCAAAAATAAAGTTATTAAAAGTATAAACTTTAAAAAAAGGTTACTAAAAATATAAAGTGTTACAAAGTAGGACTAGTAATACTTACATTAAAAGTGGCCAACCTACGGTCAACAAATGACCTGTCGGCTTTCTTGTGCGTGTGCAGAAAGACCTCGCGAAATGTGGGATCCCTTTTATTTGGATTCTTATTCTTCATATCAATGGCATGTTGGAGATGGGATTTTGAACTACCAATGTGGGTAGATGGTCTGCCTTCGCCACTGAGATAGTTGGCAGATTTCTACTTTGATAGTGCGATCGCCTCTAGGGTATTTCAATTTACGCAAAAGATCTCCCATTGCTTTTGTATCAGGAACTTGGGTTTTTCAGTTTTTTTCCTAACCTCCAATATAGTGTCAGAATACTGCCTACCAGTCACATATATAAATGTTTCATAGATAGGACCATCATTTTCTTTCTATTTTTTAAAATATTTTTGAAATAATAAAAGCACATAAGAAAAGAATCATTAGCGATCAAGAAATTACATTTCATACTAATAATAGTAATGCTAACTAAAGATTAAAAAAATTCATACTGGAGAAAAAACTAAAACCTTTAGCTAACAATGCAAGTATACAAAAGATATGCATATATGTATAAAATATATATAATATAAATGATATGCATATAATATTATATATTTTACAATACATATATCTAATATATATAATACATAATATATATATATATATATATATTTATGTACATATATATAATATTATATATCTATTATATGTACAAATATATAATATACATATATATACAATATAAAACA
>MKEJ01093098.1:0-12710 GCA_001753735.1 Embelia ribes
TGCTAAATTTTCATATTGTTAAGTCATTGTATCTGAAAAATACTATAAAATTTCTTAATTATTTTTATTGAATCAAAATTATTTTCTAACCACAAAAATGTAAGAAATAATTCACTTATAGTAGGCTTATATATATATTTTTTATGAACAAATTTACATTTTATCAATACATACAACCCGTGCAACGCACGAGAAACACACTAGTAAGATATTTAATGAAAAGGACAAAAAATGAAATAAAATCAAGAGTGGAGTGCCCTCTCAGAGCCTCGACTTACCTTATATAGACAATCCTACGTTTCATTCGAAATATGTTCGGCTAAAATAAGAACCGTACACTAACAAGTAAAAAAAGTAGTGACAAATGTAGAATTCGCGACAGACTGACCAGAGATGTTTTCATGACAAATTATTCTGTTCATTAATATTCTTATTGAGTATAGTTTTAGTGAAACGATAGAAATATAATCACAAGACATTCGTGCGCTAAAATTAACAGTGTCTGAAGTAGTAATCGTGTTACTAGCTAGATCTTCAAAAGAAATTAATATTGAGAATATAAAAGCTACTACCACGTATGCGTAAATTGGGATGAGTCAGTATAAGGTTTTGCTTATTGTTATTAAGGTCGGATCGAAGGGCAAGAGGGCCAAAAGACGTAATTTGAGGGGAAAAAATTGAAATGAATGGCCACGGCCAAGACTCTCCTCCGTCCATATGCATAAGCCTTTTATTCAAATAGTTCTTGTTTGTCAAAAACTGCAAATATTTTTTTGCTAACCTGCAAACTCTAGTCTTATATAACAAGACTTAACATACCATGCCCTAATCCAATAACTAGAGTGAAACAAAAACGTTACCCCAATTATAGGACAAGATAACAAAAACCCATCACTAAACAAGAACAGACATTAAAAATTCCAGCCAAGCTACGTTGGCCCCTTAAGGGCATAAGAAGGCAGTAAAGGGAGTGGTTCTCCATATATGTTATACATATTATCCATAACTCTGATCATAATCCTATAATCCTTAAATAGACAAAATAAAATTAAACGGCTCTTAAAATAAATTGCATCTATTCTCAATTACGTAAAGAGAACACTTGATAATTCGTCATTCACATTTCTCTTTCATTCGAATTTTAATTCTATATATGTTATACATGTTAAATTTTATTTGCATTTATTCATCATTTTTAAGTAGCTTTTTATTACATAATAATAACAAAAGTATCAGTTTTAGTTAAATATCAAAATTTAAAATTTAGTCCGGTATCAAAATAAACGGATTGAAGTAAAATAAATAAAAGTGATTTAATAACATATTTACACATTATTTTTAATATTATTCACGTATTTATATTTTTTTAATGAATAATGTTAATGTGGACTTTTGCGAGCCCTTGATACTTTTCTCTTCACACATGCAGGGTTAGGAAATGAGGTATGCAGAGTAAGAAGGGGAACATATTTACCTATTTTGTAATGCATGGTGACCATGTGTGGTGTTAATCGACGGACAGTGTTGAATGTTCTATTTTATCCCAAATTACATATTCCTTTCATTTTTGGAAATTTTAAACTGTGAATCATACAGAGCATATCAATCAACTAACTTTTTAAAATTAATTTTAAATTATTTAGTTATGATATCTACATTTTTTGAAAATTGGGACGGGACATCTCAAAACTTTTTCTAACCTACAAACTCTAATCTTATATGTGAAGATTGAAAAAACTTTCTCTAATAAAACAAATACCGTGTTAGGAAAACAAAAGCATTACCCCAATGGTAACACTAATTGACAAAACCCACCAATAACAAAAAATAAAACAAGCAAGGATGGCTCTTACGGGCATTAGACGGCCGTCAAGAGTGGGGTATGAGTGTGTGTATATATATATATACTATATACATATAGAGAGAGGGGGGGGACAAGGTGGACCCATTCGCCGAGGCGCCAGCTCCCACTTGCCCATTTGCTCCTAATTTTATATGATTGTTACACCTTTCTTGCGTTTCAGCTAAATACCAAAACTTGGTCAACCCTTAGCCCAAAATTAATTCACCATGGTTAATCATTAACCACAGCCACCTACCCGGGTCAGGTAAAAGGCAGTACGTGTTTGCACAGTACTATCGACCTAGGATATCAAGGTACTAATGTCGTGTAAAAAATAATTTGAAATATTTTAGGAGGTTTATACGAAGATTGAGTAAAATAAAATTGACTCATCCAAATAAAGTTAACCCCTCAATACATATACATGTATTCGTAAATGTAAAAGAGATAATTATAACCCAACTAGGTACCAACTCAACTAAGATGTATACAATATAAAACTTGCTAAGATATTTCCTTAATATGCTCAAGCAATCGAAAAGATAGTGGACGAATGTTGAGATTGGACACCATACTCTCAAAATGACAATATAATAGACTTGGTGGGCCCATCTGCGAGTTAATCCTTACTAGCAACCAAGCAAATATCTAATAACTTGCTAGCAAACAAATCACGTACGAAATGATAATCAAATCTCAATATGTTTGGTACGAGCATGGAAGGCAGGATTCGCTGTAAGATATGTAGCTCCAATATTATCATAATAAAGGAGTGAAGGTGCAAGAGAAGGAAGGCCCAGCTACCAAAAAAGTGAGCAAATCCAAAGAAGCTCAGTAGTAACATGTGCAAGAGCCCGATATTCAGCCTCGGTACTAAAACTCGAAACGATGTCATGTTTCTTGAATGACCAAGAAAGAAGATTTGGCCCAAGAAAAATATAGTAGTAAGTGGTGGACCAACGTTCATCATCACAACCTACCCAGTTAGCATTTGAAAAAACTCATAACTGAAAAGAAGTGGTGCAACGAATAAGAAGTCCATAATGCAAGGTATGTTTCAAGTACCAAAGAATTTACTTCACCACAGCCCCAACGTAAGTTACAAGGCTGGTGAAGGAACTGACAAACGTGATTAACCAGTGCAAAGGAGATGCCCAACCGAGTGATAGATCAATACTGAAGATCACCCACAATACTCCGAAATAATGTAGGATCATCAAATAAGGCACCATCAACCTCACTAACTTGGCAGAAACATCTATCGGGGAAAAAAATAGGTATTGCAACAACCATGTTCATATGACAAAAAATGCCATAAGTATAAAGTTGTTGCGAAAATACACTAACCCCCAAAAAATTATGGAGAGGGCCTAAGTCCTGTATCACAAACTCCTACTTTAGCTCATAAATCACACGAAAAATAGAAGTAGAGAAGGATCTCATAATAATAATAATAATAATAATATTCATAATTATACACAAGTATATAAATGCGAAAAGTAAATGTATATAAAATAAATAGGGAAGAATCAGATCTACTACTACAAAAACAATATGAGATCAAGTGTGTAATAAGGAGGGAATACCAAGCCTGTGGTGTCTATTTCAAATAGCGAGTGACGAAGCTTGCATACATGGTTAGGAAACAAGGGATGCACAAATCCCGATGGCTACTACATAAACACGGTTTCCTCGAGGTGCCCATGGAGGAAGGCATTACTTACATCCAACTGCGAAATATGCCATCCTGCAGAAATTGCTAGAGACAAAATGAGAGGAATAGTAATTGGTTTAACAACCGGTGCAAATGTCTCACCATAATCAAGACCTTCATACTGATGAAAACCTTTCGCCACAAGATGCACCTTGTAGCATTCAATATAACCATCGAGCTCCTACTTAATCTTAAACACCTACTTACACCCAATAATATTTTGGTGAAAAGTCAAGGGAACGGGGATAGAAGCGCCATTCGAAAGAAAAGCAGTAAACTCTTTAGTTATTATAACATGCCAATGGGGAGACTAAGATGCCTCAGTAAAGCAAGTGGGCTCAATAATCTTCGAATCACAAACAACAGTAAAAGAGGTCGAAAGATGCCATCTAATAGTACTATATGTGAATTGCTTGGACATCAAAATATTATTTAAGAAACAAGTACGCATTGCATAGGTGTGGCTAGAGAGAGCCAAGGGCAATGTGGTAGGGGAAACAGGTACGACCAAAGGGCCGGTGGAGGGGTCAACGCCTACCGTGGAAAGGGCCGTGAAAGGCTGGGCAACAAGGTGTTGTGGATCTAGCTAGACCAAACAATGAAGGCGGCAAAGAGAGAGGGGCCCCGGAGGGGTTGGGGGGTTGGTGGGAATGGGGTGAGATGGGAGGCCAATGAGGCACGGGTTGATGAGAGAGGTGGGGACGAGAATTGGCTGGAAGGTAGGTTTGGGGTTGGGGGAGATGTTAGAGCACTAAGGATCCGCAACAGAATAATTTTCATCAAACACGACAGTGCACTCCAAATAGACATGACCAGTTTTTGGCTCTCGGCAACAATAGCCGAAATGTTGAAACCCATACCCAAGAAGTACACAAGTAGTAAAGTGTTGCACAAATTTGTGTTTATTATATGGATGTAAAATTGGCCAACAAGCACAACCAAACACATAAAAAAGGGTATAATCGAAGGAAGGGGGGAGTGAAAATAATTTCTTATAAGGTGATATCTTATATAAAACTGAAGTAGATAATTGATTAATTAGGTGACAAGTAGTTAAAAAATCATCCCAATAGTAGAGGGGGACTAAATTACTGCCAAGCAATTCAAGACTATTCTCAACAATAAGGCAATATTTCCGTTCCAGAACACCATTTTAATGATGGGTATAAGGACATGTTAAATGATGGTTAATGCCTTGATCAACTAAAATTTTATTTAAACTGCAAAATTCACCACCTCAAACACTTTAAACAACAATAATTTTTAGATTTAGCATTCTTTCAATTAATTTTTGAAATTGCTCAAACACAGAAAAAACATGTGATTTTTGCTTAATTGGAAAAAGCCATGTAAATTTACTATAAGAATCCACAAAAGAAACGTAATATAGATTCCCATTACTAGAGCATGTGGGAGATGGTCCCCAAACATCAGTGTAAAGTAAATCTAAAGGAAAATGAGCTTTATAATCAGTAGCATAAAAATGTAAACGATGGCTTTTGACCTCTTGACAAACAGAACAAATTGAGTATGTTTTATTACCTAAAAATGGTAATTGAAAATCGAAAATAGTTTTTCGAACAACTTTAAACACAAGGTGGCCTAATCGATCGTGCCACTGATAAATCATAGCGGAAGACTCTAACTTGGAGACGCGTGCTTCTTTAGGTGAGTCTTTAGGCCACGATTAAAGTTCATCCCTAGACGGTCCTTGAAGTAAATTACCCCCATTTTGAGACCCTAAATGCAAAAACAATAAGGGAAATATTCAATAGAGATATGATTATCAGAGGTAAAACTACGAACAAAGATCAAAATTTTCTTGATAAGAGGAACATATAAAAGGTTGTTCAAAGCAAAATTAGAAATGATAGTTTTACCAGTGTGATGGATAGGGAATCAGTGGTCATTACCCACACAAATAGTATTGGTACCAGAATAATCACGAGCTTGTAAAGTCAAGTCGGGCAAGATCAGACGTAAGGTGATATGTCGAGCCCGTGTCTGGATACTATGGGAAGTCTACAATGAATGACGGTGCAGCGGCATAGGCAATATAACTACCTAGAAATGGGTTGTTAATGAGTTGCATATGGAGATGGAGATAAGTAGCTGCTGTGTAACTGAGTATATCACATAACTGGAAAATCAGAAAGGACATCCAATGGGAAGAGGAGGTTCAATTATTGTTCCAAGAGTGTATATTGTTGTGGCCCCCATAGCTACTGCCACGATAATTTGCAGATTGTGGTTACTGGCCGGGGCGACATCGTACCGGCCGACTGCTGGCAGGGACAAATCAAGATCTGTTGATTTTGGCCCGAGTAAGGGGACAATTGGCCTGTGAGAAAGGACGAATCCAATATGTGCACTGGGATTCTGGATATTTAAAGTTTGATGTTCAAAATCTAAAAGAGTTTTAAATACCTTGGCATACAATATAGGAAGATCTTGAGTGACTATAGATGTAATTATAGTGTTACAATCTGAACCCAAACAAACAAGAAGAAATGACACAAGTTTGGTATCCGTAACATGTTGATCAGTAGTTGTAAGTAAATCACCTAATGTCTCAACATATTGGTTGTAGTTAATAATAGATTTGTTACCTTGGCAAGATCACGCCTAAAGCTAAGGGAGCACGATTGGTCCTGAACAACAAATAGTTACTCGAAACAGAGTCAAAGGTCCCAATAGGTGTTATCCTTAATAGCATGAGGAAGAATAACCTCCAATAATGACTAAAATTGCATCACAAGGATAATATTATTATGTTGATCTCAATATTCTACTAATGGATTGCTATTAGGGGCCCCAAGAGACCTAAGAGCAATAGCCAGAAGGTGGATTGCTATTAAGTGAGTAAAGGGTATAGGGTAAGGGATTAAGCCATCAATGTAGCCAAAAAGTCATTGGCTATGGCGGTAAGGCAATGGCAAGAAAGTGCTAGGGATTAGTAAAGGTGGTTAGGGTTTGAGTAGCAGAAAAGGACGAAGGGGTAGTTGGGGTATTGCAGGGCTTGCAAGGGAGGCATGATAGCGATACAAAAATATAAAAAATATGAATTTTATCTATAGCAATAACATTAATTATTTTATATTTAACACACTTAATATGTTATATTTTTGTATTATTAGTTTTTATGTATGTTTCAAGTAATTGATGCTAAAAAGGCCAAATAACGAGCTTGTAAAAAATGTTACAAAATTATGGCAAAAAAAAAATAGAAAATAAAAAGCATAGCAAGTGACCAATAATTCAGTATATTTCGATCAAACATCTCAAAAAGTGGGACAATTACATATCTACCCATACCAATTCCTATCTACCCACCTAAATTCTCATCTACCTTCACTAATTCCCTCCATAAATACACCTCCTCTTTCTTCTTAAAAAGATACTTAGTTTTTTGTTCTTCTTCTTCTTCTTCTTCTTCTTCTTTTTGCTCTACCTTCTCACTAGAATTTAGACAAAATATCTCCTTTTTTTCCTAGTTTTCTTCTTCTTCTTCTTTGTTATTGATAATTGGGTTGAAAAAAAACTTGGATATTGTAGCATTTTGGGTGAAAATTCTAAAATTCAAAATTGTAATCTACTGTATATTCTCTCATGGTTGTAAGTATATTTTTCTATTAATCAAGTTGTTTAGTATTTCTTGAGTTTAATTGTTGTTAAGTTCATTTATAAATTTTATTGTTGTTTACAGTAATCATCATGTTTATTTTTCAAGTTTTGATTTGTAGAACTAGTTTACTATCCTCGTCTTCGTGGCAATGCTAATACCTTAAGTTTGAGATGCTTCACTTAAAGGAAATTATTCAGAAAGATAAAGTAGTAAAGATTAATAGATATTTGAATTAGTTTAAAATCATATAAAAACATTCTTTAGCAGAAAATGACTATACTCATTTTACATAAGGATGCTAATGTATAATTACACTTTTCAAAATTAAAACAAAAGTTAAAGGCTAAAGTGATCGAAGAGGTAAAAGAGTCCGACAATGGTATAAAAGTAAAAAAAAAATAATAATAAAATAATAATAATACTAATAATGAAAAAAAATGTGATATTGGTTGGACAAAATAAATAAATATTACTATTTGAAATATGTAACAGATTGTTATTGAAGAGATAGGGTGAAAAATAAATCAAATGGCATCGCGTTGACAATCGACTTATATTTTGAAATGTGGAATTATTGCTTATAATGGTATCCTTAAAATTTTATTCTAAGTCAAGTATGGGAAAAAAAAGTGGTTTCATATTCTACCTTGCTAATTCAAGAAAATTCGTCCTAACTTAGTTTAAATTTCCTTGAATGATTCAAATCTAGTTAAAGTTGTATCCACTCGAATTTATGATGGTCGACCGGTTTAACGAGTTAAATTGTATAGCAACTTGTTAAATATACTTGGTTTTGAGCTTTATTCAAAAATTTGGAACTCATTTCACGATGGGTATCGTCTTGGTGAACCCTCAAGAGACAACACTTGTCCAATATGGCCACTTAGGGGTTTAACGACTTAGTGCATATGCTAAATGCATTCATAATTTCTACGAAAGTGAGTTAAAATTTTTATTTTTCTCTTTGTTTTTATTTTCTAATAAGTGGTGTCTATTGCATTGCTAGGACTATAAATATTTAGGTAGGGGATGTAATTCCGCTACAAAAATATATACAATTTGGGTTTTATCAATAACAATAACATCAATTATTTGGCATTTAACGCGCTTAATATGTTATATTTTGGTATTATTGGTTTTTATGTGTGTTTCGGGTAATTGATGCTAAAAAGGCAAATAACGAGCTTGTAAAAATTGTTACAAAATTATGGTGGAAAAAAATAGAAAATAAAAGATATAGCAAGTGACCAATAATTCAATATATTACGATCAAACAGCTCAAAAAGCGGAATAATCACATATCTACGCACATAAATTCCTATCTATCCACATCAATTCTTATCTACCCACCTAAATTAACATCTACCTTCACTAATTCCTTCTATAAATACACTCCCTTCTTCTTCTTAAAAACACATTTAGTTTTTGTTGTTTTTCATCTTCTTCTTCTTTTTTTGCTCTAGCTTCTCATTAGAATTTAGATAATTTTTCTCTTTTTTTTATTATTTTTCTTCTTCTTCTTCTTCTTCTTCTTCTTTATTGTTGATGATTGGGTTGAGAAAGAAGTTTGAATATTGTAGTATTTTGGATAGAAATTCTAAAGTTCAAAGTTGTAATTTACAGCATATTCTGTCAAGGTTGTAAGTATATTTTTCTATTAATCAAGTTGTTTAGTGTTTCTTGAGTTTAATTGTTTTTAAGTTCATTTATAAACTTTATTATTGTTTAGAGTAATCATCATATTTATTTTTCAAGCTTTGATTTGTATGTTGTTATGTTCATTATCGATATGTTAGGTTAGTTCATTTCTTACCTTGAGGATGAAAATAAGTTAATCGAACCTCCGAACATCCTAATTGACAAGATTGGTTTTTATAAGTTTTAATCCGAAGAGTTAAATCTGTTTTTAAAATCTAGAGTTTTGAACTTGTTGGAAGTAAATCAGAAATCGCTTAGGTGTAATTATGGAGATTGATAACCTCCCGATGGAATATTAGGTCGAGATAAACAGATAATAAATAACCGTGATTTTCTAGACAAATTTAACCAGAACTTATCATTTAGGGGAATCTTAATCCAACAAATTATTTTAGTTTAAAAATCAGGATTTTCGAACCTGTCCGAGGTAAGTTAGAAATCATCTAGGCGTAGTTATGGAGTCTAACATGCTCCCAATGGCACATTAGATCGAAGAAAACTAGATAAGAAATGCTTCATGATTTTATAGACTAACTCAATCGGAACTCGTTATTTAGGGTAATTAGGGGAGGAAACTAATCTATCGGATTCCCCATTAAAGGCAAGATTCTTCTTCTTATTATTCATATTTATTTTATTCGTTAAATTGTTACATTAGTGTAGCAAAAAATAATTCTCATATCGAGACAACCAAGGAGAAAGTAAGAGCATGATTAATTTAGTTAATTTAGTTTTTATAAAAAAATGATTTCTCACATTAGGATTGTGTGATTCGAACATTCTTAAGATCTTCGCTACGTATAGGAGTCCTTGAGAGATCGATACTTGGTATTCTTACCGAGAAAACTACGACGGTACCTTTGTGTACTTGCTAAGTAAAAACTACACATTTAGGATCCAGCCAAGGCTGATTGTCCTGCCAAATCAGCGGCTAGAAAAAAGGTGTATGGCGGGTGGTGAGGGAAAAACATGAGTGAACGAGGGTAGGGCGCACGGAGGGATAATAGTGTGGTATGATCCAGTAGGCGGGTGATGGTGGCTGTTGGAGGCCATGATACCGGCCGTGGATGACGTGGACAGGCTGGCGCTGGCAGCGGAGTTAAGGCAAGCAGCCACGGCAGTGATAGAATATGTAGGGTAGGATAGGGTAGGATTTGTTTGATCCACGACGTTAATATATGAGCTCTGATACCATATGAAAATAGGTTGAAATAAATTTGACTTTCCCAATAAAGGTAGCCACTCCACACACACACATACACACACAATAATGTCAAGAGATATGCAAAAAATAATTAAAATCAAACTAAGAAATATAAAATCTGCTACGATATTTCCTTAATAGTTTCAAAATTACAAAGATGGTAATTATTTTCCTATATGGTTTTTAAGCGATTTTTAGTGTAACTGCTATATGGTATTTTTGTTTTAAAACAAATATAACATTTTCTTGTATTCTAGAAACCAACTAACTTAAAAAAATTGCCTGACTAACTGGGACCATATATTTCCAGAAAATCAGACAAACTCACATGCAGCATTTTATTATATGAATGGAAAGGGGGCCATGTGCCCCGTATTGGTGTGAGGTAGAGATAGTTTGAATTGCTGATTTTGGAATCAAAGATTCTAAATAAAAATTAAATGAAAAAAATTTGCTTAATTTCAGTTACTGATTCAAAAATAAATAGTTTGTATAAGTACTTATGCCTGGCAAACCCCGGACCCATATTGAATGATGTTTGTATCCACTTGAAAACATGTGAAAGCAAATGCTACTACTATGTTGATTTGGCAAGTCTTTAAATGTAGTAACTTGCAGAAACTAGTAGCCTATTGTTCATCATTTACAGTACTAAGAAGATGCAATCATATTCCCTTCCCAATTTTTACTGAAATGGAATTAAATGGGGAGTGAGAAAGGGAAATTAAGAAACCACAAACACCATGAAGCAAAAACATTATCAAGGTTTTGTACTGTATTTTAGTTTAGTGTATTTTCTTCTTTTTTTTTTCACAAAATAGAAAAAATTTATTGATAAAGAAGAAACTACAGGAATAAAAGGGGCATTCCCCAGTTTAGCACATTTTCTTCAACACAGGTGTAATCATCGATTTAGAATCTGAAATTCTCGTGCTTAGTTGTAATGACTCTCTTCCCAGTTTATGAGTTACCGCAATCACTTATATTCTGTTCGATCATCTGAGTTATAATTTTTATATCGTGGTTTAAAAAAAAAATGCACTTAAGTGCAATTTCACGCGAGACCCTAATAATTAATATGCCATACTATAAATTATCGGCTTTTCTTCCATGTCAAGTATGTAAGTTGGAACAGAAGATATTTTCGTACACAAAATTGTGTGAATATTGGAACGATTAGGGTTTATAAGTTTGTCGACATTATATTTTGTTAGGTCTTGGGGAGAACAATTGCAAGCATGCTTAGCTAATTAAATAGACGAGCTATTGACTTAAATACAGAAAGCCTCTACCCAATCGGCTGCACGGATAGCTTCCTCAAAAGTTATAAATCCTTTTTGTAAGAAAAAAATTATGATAAACTTGAAGAGCAAAGTGACTTTGATCTCCAGTGAATAAAAGAAAGGAGGAGGGAAATTTAAAAATATATATTAACTAAAAGTCCAACTGATCACTATATCTGTAATATAAATATGTAGTTACGAATAATTTAGCTAAAGTAATAGGAATGAGACTTCAATCATTAATATTTACACCTAAATACTAGTGCAAATTGACACGAATCTCAATGATCACGATTAGACAATTGACTTGGTCGGTAATTACAAAATACACGAAATCCCAACTAAGAATTTCCTTTTATGAATTAAATTAAATAAATATAAATTTTAAATAACTCATTATGTGTAAATTTAGCCCCTTCTTTTTCTTTTATTATTTGCAACTTGATCAAAATAATTTAAATTTAAATTTTTTTAGGGGTACATCAAATTAAAAGTTGAGAGTGAGAGGACATGGAGGATGGTGATCACTTGTCAGACGTTGTTTGTTTGAGAAGAATGAGAGTATTTTTTTTTCCTACAAAGTAGTTGGGAGACTTTCCCTCTTTAGAAAACTTGTAAACAAAGTGTGTGGAAGAGTTTTTAAGACAACTACCCTAATTATCTCTAGCCATTCGTTTCCCTTTGGGTGGCATATCCAAATTAAAAACGATTGTATCTATGTGTATCTCTCTCTCTCTCTCTCTGTGTACATATAAAGTCCTAATAAATAGTAACAAGTATGTCGGCATAAGGCACCGTTTGGTATTGCTCGTATTTTCAAACTTACTCCTCAAAATTCTTTTTAAAAGTCAATAATTGTGAAAGTAGGGTAATCCAATTATTTGGTGAATAAAATAAATTTTTAAAACTTGATTTGAAATATAGTATGGCCTTTGGTAAAAGGCGATTATTTTCTTGCAAAAAGACAGATGTGAACACTATTTAGGGATGTTTTAGCCGAGCCAAACCTTAGGTTGTTCGGGTTCGGTTTTTTTAAGGTTTAGTTTGGACTCGATTCGACTCTTTTAACTAAATGAGCCGAGTCTAAATCTATAAAGCTCAGCTAGTTTAGCGAGCTTATTAGGCTTGATCCATTTTAATAGTAATAAATTATTAATTTGGATTACCAAATATTTTAAAAAGCCCAACATTAACAGGAGTTTATATATATATGTATGTATACGTATGCATTGATGTATATATATATACATGTATGTATGTATCGATAAATATATGTATGTATATATGTTTGACAGAGAGAGAGCAAAAGATAATTTTTACGGTTTTTTTAAGGTTTAGTTTGG
>MKEJ01093105.1:10193-15193 GCA_001753735.1 Embelia ribes
TTCACACTCTTTGGCTCTACCCATAAATTAGCCAGTAATAGGTCTTTCACAAGGGGATCTACCTATACAGTAACGGTATTTAATTATGAAAGTTAGCTGGGTAGCTGACCCTCTTAGTCCGTTCTTGCAAAAATGGAAGTCGAATCTTTCTTTTTTTTTTTTTAATAAGATTGTCCCCGCTTAATGGATAACCATTTAATACCAATGGGGAATTTTTTTTCCATCTTAAATTGAGGGTAATTGGATTTGTACCAATGGAAACCATAAATTTCATACACAATAGAAAGATAGATCTTATTATTTTTAGAGAGTGAATGGAATGGAGTTCTTCCGTTTTATCCTATTTAATTTTATCCTATTGATCGGTACTGATCATTGATACTGGAAAATGGTTTTTCTTTTGTCCCAGCCCATGATCTGAACGAGTCGCACATACACCCTAGTACATGTTCCTCGACGCTGAGGGCATCCCCCAAGAGCGGGGGATTTCGTGACATTTCTGATTGGCTGTCTTGTATTTCTAATAAGTTGTTTAATTGTTGGCATGTTGAATGGTATACATAATGAGCTGGTTTAGATCGATCCTAACCGGATGATTATGAATTACTTCGATTTAATATTAATAAAATATTGAACTCGGTAAGAAGATAAAAAATAAATTAGGGATTTGCGCGAAATACATCCTATTTTCTATTTTCATTCAACTGCTACAAGATCAACAATTCCATAAGCTTGGGCTTCTGTTGCTGACATAAAAACATCTCTTTCCATGTCTTCGGACACAACCCATAGGGGTTTGCCCGTTCTTTGTACATAAACCCTTGTGATGGTTTCACGCAGTTTTAGCAGCTCTTCCGCTTCCAAGATAGCTTCTCCCGTTTGTGCTTCATAAAAATCACTAGCGGGTTGATGAATCATTACCCTGATGATATAACAAAATAAAGGTTCCTCGATCTCGACGATGGAGTGAAGATAAAATAAATAAAGAGAAAAAAAAACTAAGAAAAAAATAGAATAACCGTACGGGCATCTTTTGTGCATTGCATACGGCTCTACAAGAAAATTGATCTTTACCTTCCATCGCAGAAAGAGAAAAATAGGATCTATGAGACTCATATTGGTAAATGATCAAATTACCATCCTTCTTTTTGGAGGAGTTAAAAAAATACTATGATGGTTCCGTTGCTTTATATATTTATTATTTATTTTTTGGTATTTATATATATTTGTCTGTGATTCAGCAATCCCAAAGTTTCTTTTTAATCCAATCAAATAAAAAAAAGTAAATAAAAAAATATTTTTTATTTTATTTATACAATAAATATAAATATTGTTAAGAGATCTATGGTATGAAAAAAAGTTTGTGACGCTGAACAGGATTCCAGATCCAGATCTATAAGATAAAATCAGAAATACCCTTTATTTCATACTACTCTCTCGATATATAATCAATCTTTTTTTAATAATAAAAATTTTTTCATATCGAATTCGAAATGCCATGCTATTTTTACTTAATATTTCTATTTCATATGGCGAAGGCATAGTCTCTTGTTTCTCTCAAAAAAACCTCATTGGCGCCAAGCGTGAGGGAATGCTAGACGTTTGGTAATTTCCCCTCCAACCAGGATAAAAGATCCCATTGAAGCAGCTAATCCCATGCATATTGTATGTACATCTGGCCGCACAAATTGCATAGTATCATAAATAGCTACTCCAGGTATTACCCATCCGCCAGGAGAGTTTATAAACAAATACAGATCTTTGGTATTATCCTCGATACTGAGATATATCATAAGACCAATAAGTTGATTCGAGATCTCGCTATCAACTGCTTGGCCTAAAAAAAGCAATCTTTCTCGATAAAGTCGGTTGATTAGGGCAAAGTTCTATCCCTTAGGAACCGTACATGCACTTTTTTCTGCATACGGTTCAAAAAAATTTGCGAAAAAATCAATGTGTAGATTCCAGCCCTCTCTCGTTTTTTCATATCATAGTAGGTTCTTTTTAACTTTTAACGAGAGGACTTTTTCTTCGATTTTTCAATAAAGATGTTTTTTGACTCCTTTCCTTATCTTAGGATATAAAAAAAGAATTTCAAACTTATCGAATTAACTTATTATTTTATTGATGTATTTTTTCATTGAGATCCAAATCACGATGTCATTTTCTTGTTCCTGAATGGGCCTATTAAATCTTTTTAGGTTTATGCTCTACTCCGGGTAAAGATATGCCCGATTTCGATTTGTACATATAGGACAAATGCTTCCCTTACCACTTCTTTTTGCTATGACTTTTTAATGAAATTAATTATTAATTTCATGTCTTCTGCCAAATATTTGATGGATTCATCCATATTACTCGATTGATTAACGATTTGAGATCACTTTTATTTATAAATAGGAATCGAATCATTTATGATACAAGTCGTAATCATATATAATTACCAATTGGATTATTTTTTAAACGGAGCCTGGATACTTAATTTTATTAGTCCAACGAAGATAACCATAAATTATTCTAAATTGATAATAATATAAATTTCCTCCAAGGGGGTATCGCGTTGCATTGCACTTCACGCTCCTAATTTTTACTTCACGCTCCCAATTTTTGATGATTCAATTAATCTTTTTTTTGGGCGAAATAGAGGATATCTCGATCGGGGGAGAAAACGGGGGAATCCCATATGACCCAATATATCTGACAAGTCGCACTATACGTCAATCCAAGATGCATCTTCCTCTCCAGGACTCCGAAAAGGTACTTTTGGAACACCAATAGGCATTAAATAAAAGAAAAAAATTAAATACTATATTTCACTTTGATGTGGAAACGTAAGAGTGGGTTTATTATCTTTCTAATATTAATCTTTGTGTTAGTTTATCCA
This sequence comes from Embelia ribes, assembly GCA_001753735.1. NCBI lineage: Eukaryota > Viridiplantae > Streptophyta > Magnoliopsida > Ericales > Primulaceae > Embelia > Embelia ribes. The sequence goes on from MKEJ01093105.1 coordinate 13,078, forward strand.
TAGATTATAAAATTTCATACATAATATAATAAAATGAAGACAGAATGAATAAAGAAAAATTATTACAAACAGGTCTTTCTAATGATAAAGTAGTATGAGCATATTCCCTCATAATGAGTAGTTTCAACCCCCATTGCGTATTGATACTTATCGAGTATAGAATAAATCTGCTTCGCTTTGTTCCTACGAACAGAATTTTTCCATATATTATCAACAAAATAGAACAAAAATCCTCCCTTGTTCCAAGAAAATCCACTGAACAAGGGGGATCCATAGCATAGTCTATAGTACAGTCTTTTTCAATGCAATAAAGTTACGTAGTGTCTACTTTTCTTTGATAAAGGGGTATTTCTATGGGTTTGCCTTGGTATCGTGTTCATACCGTTGTGTTGAATGATCCCGGTCGGTTGCTTGCTGTCCATATAATGCATACAGCTTTGGTTGCGGGTTGGGCCGGTTCAATGGCTCTGTATGAATTAGCAGTTTTTGATCCCTCTGACCCTGTTCTTGATCCAATGTGGAGACAGGGTATGTTCGTTATCCCTTTCATGACTCGTTTAGGAATAACCAATTCATGGGGTGGTTGGAGTATCACAGGAGGGACTGGAACGAATCCGGGTATTTGGAGTTACGAAGGTGTAGCCGGGGCACATATTCTATTTTCCGGCTTGTGCTTCTTGGCAGCTATCTGGCATTGGGTGTATTGGGATCTCGAAATTTTTCGTGATGAACGTACAGGAAAACCTGTTTTGGATTTGCCCAAAATCTTTGGAATTCATTTATTTCTGGCAGGGTTGGCTTGTTTTGGTTTTGGTGTATTTCATGTAACAGGCTTATATGGTCCTGGAATATGGGTGTCTGATCCTTATGGACTAACAGGAAAAGTACAATCTGTAAATCCAGCGTGGGGTGTGGAAGGTTTTGATCCTTTTGTTCCGGGAGGAATAGCCTCTCATCATATTGCAGCAGGAACATTGGGCATATTAGCAGGTTTATTTCATCTTAGCGTCCGCCCACCCCAACGTCTATACAAAGGCTTACGTATGGGCAATATTGAAACCGTCCTTTCTAGTAGTATCGCTGCTGTATTTTTTGCAGCTTTTGTTGTTGCCGGAACTATGTGGTATGGTTCGGCAACTACCCCCATCGAATTATTTGGGCCCACTCGTTATCAATGGGATCAGGGGTACTTCCAGCAAGAAATATATCGAAGAGTTAGTGCTGGACTAGCCGAAAATCAAAGTTTATCAGAAGCTTGGTCTAAAATTCCTGAAAAATTAGCTTTTTATGATTACATAGGTAATAATCCGGCAAAGGGGGGATTATTTAGGGCGGGTTCAATGGATAACGGGGATGGAATAGCGGTTGGGTGGTTAGGACACCCTATCTTTAGAGATAAAGAAGGGCGTGAACTTTTTGTACGCCGTATGCCTACTTTTTTTGAAACATTTCCGGTTGTTTTGGTAGACGGTGACGGAATTGTTCGAGCTGACGTTCCTTTTCGAAGAGCAGAGTCGAAATATAGTGTCGAACAAGTAGGTGTAACTGTTGAGTTCTACGGCGGGGAACTTAATGGAGTTAGTTATAATGACCCTGCTACTGTGAAAAAATATGCTAGACGTGCTCAATTAGGTGAAATTTTTGAATTAGATCGTGCTACTTTGAAATCCGATGGTGTTTTTCGTAGTAGTCCAAGGGGTTGGTTTACTTTTGGGCATGTTTCATTTGCTTTGCTCTTCTTCTTCGGTCACATTTGGCATGGTGCTAGAACCCTGTTCCGAGATGTTTTTGCAGGTATTGACCCAGATTTGGATGCTCAAGTGGAATTTGGAACATTCCAAAAACTTGGAGATCCAACTACAAGAAGACAAGTAGTCTGATACAACATTACTTTGGTATCTTTCGCCTCTATTTTCTTTTTGTTATTTAACATAGAATACCAGATAAATATTAATTGGAATCACTACTTTACTTTTACTTTTCTTTGACTCTTTTTCTTGTTGTTTATACGCGAGATCAGTATCAGTCTAAATAAAATAAAAAAGAAATAGGTATGGAAGCTATAATTGTAAACCACGATCGAATCCATGGAAGCTTTGGTTTATACATTTCTCTT
>MKEJ01093113.1:0-10178 GCA_001753735.1 Embelia ribes
CAAAGTGGTCATTCAGCCCCACCGTGAAAGGCGGGAAACCAGATCTGGGATTTTTACCATTAATCGGCCGATGAGTGGACGGTGATTAATGAAGACTATGATTATGCTGATGAGTAGACGGCTAATTATAGTGTTTTGGTGTGTGTGTCGTGTATAGTCCCAAAACTCTTTTTACGCTATGTGCGTATGCATGGCGTGGCATTGATGCATGTGTGCTTGACATGCATCATTATCTATCTTTATGCTCATGGCATACATACCTACTAGAGTTGGCATTCATACATATACATATAGCATAGTCTCTTCTTTATAAATTGAGTTATTTAGCTAACCGTGCATTATTATTTCTCTTTCCCTATACATACCATGTGATATTATAAGTGTCAATACGGGCCCAAAGATGAGATAAAGGCTGAGATGTGGACAAGCTGTATATACATTCTTTTGACGCACATGTTAGCACAGTTGTTTTATGTATCTTTATTTTGTAGTGGTTGCGCACTCTGATTAGTGAAGGCAGTGTTAGGAAGTATAGATAGATTCTAGCTCATGTTGGAGGCTAAGAAACTACATATACCTAAATTATAATTTTTGGTCATGTGTTGGCAAAAGGCGATGTATCAGATATTAAATTATTTGTATCATATGATTTATTATTTTTAGCCATTCCATTTGTTATATGGCAAGATAATGATGATGATGATGATGTGGATGCGTACAAATTGAACTGGGTAGTCGCCATTATTACTACTGTTACTATTCATAGTTCACGTCCCCCGGTCGAGAATTTCGGGGCATAAGAGTAATCAAGGTCATCTGCAATTACGGTGAATAAAACATGCAGTGAAGTGAAAACAGCATGTGCTCTGGCCTTATTTTATTTTTTACCATAGATGAATTGAGATGTTGCTTCTTCGAGTCCCAGATCGACGGTTGGATTCCACATCATAGTTATAACAATTAGGAAATTAATCAGTTCGGTGAAAATAACATGAACTCTAGTAGAACGGGAAACTGCTTCCAAAACTTACGCATAGAAACTGTTCCAAAAGCTACCATCGGCACTTAGACCTTTTATGTATTGATGTCTAAATGCAACCAATGGAGGTGTGTCAGAAAAACACTTATGATCAAAACTAGATTCTACACCAGAAATGTATGCTTTTGAAGCAAAGAATATCATTACAACTATCAGCTCCCAACATTAAAATTAAAGAAAGGCTCATATATCCCACCTCTTTTTCACACGGAACATTAAGGCCGATGAAGCAATATCATCCTGTGGCACTTGGAGCATGAACTGGATCTTCGTTTTCATTGGAGCTGATTTCGCTTTCCCCAATTCGTCTCCAACCTGGAACAGAAATTTACCCCAAGTCAAGACCAACTCCATGAAATAAATAGAATAAGAGAAGGGAAGGAAAGGAAAGGAAAGAAAAGGCAGTTCTTTTCCATGTATATGGGAGCGATTGTGAGGTGCCATCCAGAACATCAACAGTCCTCCAAATGATGAGCTCATTTAAAAATTTTAAAAACCCACAATGTTCTTGTATGTTACTTGGTTTATTACCAAAGCTTTTTAAAAGATGCTAAGCCTCCATTTTCACACTTCTTTGCCTAAACTATAAACACTTACTATAAAGTGAAAAATGCTCTACTATGATCACCATATTTGATATAACAGTTAAAAACAGCCTGTTCTAGGTATGACCATGTTTGAAATATTTTCAACCTTTACATTTTTAGATTGCGATTCCAATATTTTCAATTAATATCAACAATTGGTCTTATTTTCTTGTACTGCAGCCATGGACTGTTCTTTTTTCACAAAAATTGCATCTGGTTGGCTGTAGTAATGTCATGATGAAGATTTAAGTAAAAGTAATTTTCGCAAAAAATGTTGAGTGCTAATTAATAATGCCTACTTATATTGAGATAACTATTCTGTGAAGCTAATTTCTTTAGAACTAGTGGGAAGCAAGCGCATATCTATGTATTCAGCAGTGAGAGAAGTTCTATTAGAGAAACACTACTTTTATTTTTGTACAAGTAGAAAGTATAAATTGTATAACTAAATCCATATGTCAGTTCTCTCACCTGTAATCAACAAAATTTGATCATATTATTTTGTATAACTCTTTCATCAATATAAGATTAGTCAGTTAAATAGAGTGTGGTTAAATTTCTGTTGTAGACTACCCTAAAAACAAGAAGCAGGTTAACACATCCAAATTTTGCAAAGGAACTACGTAAATTATCAATTTTTATTACTTCTCTCTCCTTAAATTATTATCCAGCCTTCTTATGAAAATCTCATATTACTCGATAAATTGTGTAGATGCATCTTTTTTTATGAAATCTTATGCTTCTTTAACTTATTTTTGTTTCTTTTTTCGTAAGCTAATTATCACCATTATTTTGTTCCTTCTTTCACCCTTTTTTTCCGATTAATTTTATGGTGTTACCCTAATTTCTCTTTTTGGAAGGACAATACTGCCCTTTGATTTCTCTTTTTTACTTTTGATGATATCTGTCAGGGAATAACTGTAATTTCATAAATCTGAACGAACATAAGTGACATTATCAAATATATCAAGGGACGTAACTGCAATTATTAACCATTTGTTTTCCGGAAAAATCTGCATTCCACGGCAATGGTGGAATAACAATGCTAGTAACGAAAGATCACATACCCAAAGAGATGCCCATCCAAGTCGAACATTTGAATCATAACCAATTTTGAACTTGTAGTCCTTGCCAACAGTGTGCTTGTACACCGTACTCCAGTCATTAGAGTCAAAGTTGTACCAGTAGCTGGTCAGAGAATATCGAAAGAATCAGACTAAAAACTTCCCTTCTATACTATTTGGAGTATTTATGAGTGTTCACATGATGGGGATGAAGGGTATTGTGACATCTATAGTAGGAGGCTTGTTTCAGTTTTTGCAGATAAGAAAGCACTACCAAGGAACGTCCCCTACAGGCAAAAAGGAAGACCAATAAATGATCTCAGTTTCTTAATACTTCCCACCAAGTCTATCACGGTAGAAGTTACAAATATGTCCATATTAAACCCACCCCACAACTAAGAAGGGTATTTAAATCTGTGAGTTCATCCGGGGATTGCATACCAAAGGGGACGGAAAGAAATAGCCACTAAAGATGTATGCATGTACGATGCCAGTTAAGAATACTTTCACCAGCAACTAGCAGAACATAAGAGATGGAAAAATATTAGGAAGGAATAATTGATAATCCCAAGGCTTCGACATTGGAGACATTGTCACCGGGAGCAAGATAAGGGCATCTTTGATCGATTAATATTAAGATTCAAGCGGACCAAGGCATGGAATAAAATGTAATAGTAGAAACAAAACAACTGAAGCTGCATATAGGTTTTTGTCTCAATAGGGACTAAAATGGAAGTAGGGTGTAATAACAAAAATCCAGTGTTTTCAACAAAATGGATATGTTTTCAAGCATTTTCTTCAAAACTAAAATATTCCATGAAACAGAAAAAGTTTCTTCAAACTGTTACATGTCATACTAATTATTATCATTAATCAATATGATAGCTGTACTTTCCAAAATAGTTTTAATTGTTCTTATTAAAAATTACTCATGTTATTGTAGCTTGTTAATTAAAACTTTTACATGTCATATGATTATTATATGGCCGTAGATCTGTTATTATTACATGCCAATATCTAATTTGCAAATATGAAGCAGAAAAATGAATAGCTTCAGTAGCATCAAAATTTCCGGAGCAAATAGCAAATTCAAAATAACTGTATATTAATATTTTATATGAGTAATATGGTCACTGACTAGAAATTCAATTCATAGTTACATAAACTTCTTAGTTTCCATGGAATTGTCTTGAAATAAACAAGATATTTGCATATTCATTTAGTTGGGTACCGGTACGTTGCCTAGACACTCATTGACGGTTAAAAGTAATCAATAGTGAAGTCAAGGAAGCAATTCAAACAAGAATACCAAGAATTACTGATAATCCCCCCATCCAACTAAAAACAGTATGTAAACAGACTAGTGTATTGGAGTTAAAGAAGTGATACCCGAATGAATAATCTCTAGCCTTACATCCCGAAGCGGAGAGAAAAATATGGGGCAACTTTAGACTATTTAATGTTCCAAATTTTTCTTTTGTTTATTCGGGAATTGGGGCCACAGAAAAAAAAATAGTTAATAAACTAAAGAGATTTATGGATTGGATACTACATGTGAACCCCAGTTACCTTTTCATTCCAATTCCGGTGAAAGTCGTTTCAGAATGAGAATTTGCATTAGTACGGAAAAAAAAAGTCTGGAGAAAATATTTTTTTTTGGGAAAAAAATTAATTCAAAGCCAAACAGAAGAAATTTTATATCAAATTAAAAATATGAAAAAGAGAAAGAGGAGTTGATTGAAATTTGGAATAAACATTATTTTTTATTTTGTATTTTTGGTAGTTGAGTGGGAAAGGAAGTTAGTAAAGGAAAATTAGAGTAATGAGAAGTGGTAGTGATAAGGTTAAATACATTTTTCGTCATGTAGTTTAGAAAAAAGTGACAGACAAATTTACATTGTCTAATAGGTAAGACAATATAAATAGTAGATTGAGATTCACTGTTAACCGCTTAATTGAGTTTTCTTTATATAACACACACATACACACACATATATATATATAATATTATGAATTTAAGCATTAATGATTTGGTTAGATTAGAGTCGTTCAATTTATCCTTAAAATTGAAAATCAAACCACTAATAATCAGTTTGGTGTTTTGTCAACCAATCTAAACCATAAGTCGATCAGTTTGGTTTTGTTTGCTTGTAGTTCAATTTAGTTTGGATGGCTTGATCCGGTCGAACATTTGATGAATACAACAAGTCTCTATAAATATAGAGTCAGCCTCCCACCTCACATACTGCCCATGTAGCCGTACAAAATTGTTTGGATACAACATAATGGTCGCAAATTGTTTCTACTTGTATAAAACTCGGAAAGAAAAGGACTAATAATAATAAATAAAATAATCCGTACGCCACTTGTATGTCTTTTGTCCTTCATGCTGAATATCTTTATGTGAAAATAGTTCCTATCAAGTGTTCGACAATTTGAATGGCATGACACACATACGAATAAAAAATGTTTCAATGCTTAGCTTATTCAAGGAATAAAATAATGACATTTTCGAGTCGTTTGAATATATATATACATATATATATATATATAAGTTCGAGAGGGGATGAAATAATTTAGTTTCTTTGTGCCAAGTGGAGGTGTCAAAAACCTTGTTGCAAAAGGACTGTATAGATGAGTTTAATTTCATCATTATGCATTTCTTGTCCCCTAAATTGCAGTGCTAGCAAATGGAACATTGTGGCAGGCATTAGACTTAAAATGTTATTGTTTTTTCCATGAATTTGTTTTTTCTTATTCGTTTTGTATCCAATAAATGCCTAAAAATATTGTCGGCTAAAAACATATAAAGCTTGCAAGACACCTCCAAAAAAACACAACATAAAACAATGGCAACTGTGAGATGTGATGTTGGGAATTAATAATAGAATTTAATTGCAATTAGTGAATGAATATTTTTATATTACAGGACTTGAATGAATGACGTGTATATATATGTAGTGGCTCATTCATACATAAATGAACACATGTCAAGACCGATTAATACTATGCATTAAACTTATATCCCACGTCGGGAATATGATTGAATTAATATATTGATTACATTGGGCGCTCTCCTTATGAAAGAGTGACTATGAAATAAGCGAAATATAAAAATTGTATTTGGGCTCAATGAACCTTAGTAGGTTCCGGCCATGGTTTTAATAATGTTTGTACAAGAAGATTACAATAACTCTTGATTACAGCAAATCAATAAAACTAACAAAGAAAGGAAAGTAACCAATGGTAAATTAGGTACCATATGAGTATCATATCACTAGTTGCTAATATTCCCAGTAGACTAGATCAATTTAAATTTTTTAGTGCGGCAATAGTCTCCTGCAATCGCAATGGCAAGGGACGGATATTGAGATTGGATACCATGAGAAAATTGAGACACAATGATGGGCTTTGTAAAGTTGTTGTCGAGTTGGTCCTTATTTGAGACAAAATGAGCCTCGAGCAATTTGGCCACGATCCGATGACGCATGAAATGGTAGTCAATTTCAATATGCTTAATGCATGCAAGGAATTTGGGTTGGACGTGAGATAAGTGAAGCCAATGTTGTCACAAAAAATGACAGGACACCAAGTTCGGTTAGAAGGGATAAGACCCAAGTGAGTTCGGCATCGGTATTGGCTACTACTCTATATTCTGCCTCCCTACTGGACATGATACATTGGGTTGTTTCTTAGAAGACCATGAGATGAGATTAGAGCCAAGGAAAACACATTAGCCAGTAGTCGAGTGATGATCATTGGGACAACCTGCCCAGTCCACATCATAGTACGCATAAAGTTGATGGGTAGAATGTCGACGAAGAAGTAAGCCGAATTGAATGGTGTGTTTGAGATAGCAAAGTATAGTCGGCCTCGTAAGAGATAAATACTGAAGGGTGCCAATGATACTACGGAACAATATTGGATCTTCAAATGTATCACTATCAAAACTACTTAATTTAGTGGTAGCTGATATAGGAGAAGTAATTGGCTTAGCCAAGGGCATATTAGTACATTTGAGGATTGCATGGATATAGTGTTGTTGAGTAAGAAACAATTCGTTGGGAACATAGGCGGTGATGACATCAAGAAAAAAGTGAAGTGGTCTGAGATCTTGAACTATAAACATACCCTGTAATTGAGTAATCACACGAGAAATATCTGTTTTGGCAGAACCTGTAATAATAATGTCATCAACATAAATAAGAACATAAACACAAGAGACCCCATAATAACAAACAAAAAGTGAAGTGTCAGCCTATGAGTTGACAAAATCAAGAGCCTATAGCTTGCTACTAAGGCAAGAATACCACACACAAGGGGCATGCTTAATCCCATATAAAGCCTTCTGTAGATAACACACATGATTCGTAAATGCAGGATAAACATAACATGTTGGCTATTACATGTAAATGTCCTCAGATAAAAAACCATGAAGAAAGGCATTAGATATGTCAGTTTACTGTATAGGCCAATCCAAAGAAATAACTAGAGACAAAATTAAATGAATAGTGATGTTCTTAATAACTGGGCTAAATATCTCAGCATAATCAATGCCCTCGTACCAATGAAAACCATTGGCCATTAAATGGGGATTATACCTGTCAATAGAACCATCATTCTTACACTTGAGGTGAAAGACTCACTTTCACCCTACAATGGTGCGCCACGGAGGAGTGAAAATGAGATCTCAAGTACCATTGCGCATGAGCATGTCAAATTTGGAGTTTATGACCTGTCGCTTCTCTGAAAAATGAGTTGCATGTGTATAACTAGTAGTCTCAACAATTGCATTTGATGTAACGGCAATGAGTTCACGAAGGGAAGGATAATGAATAGTACCATTTGTGAATGTCTTAGGCAAAACAATATTCTCATGAAGATAAGTACACATCCTGTGACAAGAGGAGGCCATAGGTGAACCTTCAAATAGCAGAGTAGGCAGGCCAGGCAAGGAAGTAGGAGGGGGAAAGGGAAGATAAGGGGTGGACGATGGACTTGCCAGAGGCGATCGGGCCTCACGAGAAGACACCGGGGCCGGTGGGACGGGAGGTCGATTGTAGGTAGGCTTGGGGGATATTGGGACAACCGGTGATGAGATACTAGCCGCATGGGGGTCAGGGAGGACACACTCAAGAACTGATTGGATAGTTGAAGGGACGAAGGAAGGTGAACATAGCTAGGAGAAGATTGGAAACGCAACATAGGTGGAATAGCAAAGGAAAAACAAGACTCATAAAAAATAACATGGCTAGAAATGTAAACACAATTAGTAGAGGGATCAAGACACTTGTAGCCACGATACAACAAAATACAGCTAATAAAGACACATAACTTGGATTAAAAATCCATCTTATGTTTGTTATAGGCCGCAAATAAGGCCAATAGGCATACCTAAAAATACGGAGAATGATATAATCAGGGCATTTATGTAATAGTTTCTGAAAAGAAAAATGTGGTCAAGAACTGGGCTAGATAAACAATTAATTATAAAACATGCAATAATAAAGGCATCCTCCCAAAAATGTTGCGGAGTAGAGGAAGCCGCCAGAAGTGCCAACCCAATTTTCACTATATGGCGATGTCTATGCTCAACAATACCATTTTGTTGGTAGGCATAGGGACAAGGAAAATGATGAATAATGCCTTGTGAATTAAAATGATTAGTTAAAGCACGAAATTCACCCCCTTTTTTTATTTGAACAACTTTTATTTACCAATCAAATTGACGTTCAACTTGCTTTTAAAAAGAAAGAAAGTATCGTAACACATCAGATTTTAAAATAGTGGAAATACCCATATTGAGAAAATTGATCGGCAATAGCACGAAAAAAACGACATCCATTTATTGATAACTTGAGCAAATGTCCTTATAAATTCATAAATAACAAGGCCAATGAAAATAAAAAACTAGACTCAGACAACTTAAACTGTAACTAACAACTTTTGGCAAACTGATAACAATCACATACTCAAGACGTGCTATTATTAAAACTGGATGGCTAAAATTGACTAATTAAAGACTTAATTAAATGCAACGAAGGATGTCCAAGACAATGGTTCCATACATCAAGAGGAGTACAAACGCCAACAAAAGAGGCAGACGAAACGCTATGACAATTGGTGCAGAAAAGATAAAGACCTACCTCACATTTGCCGTGGTAAAGGATTCTCCTCGTAGCCTCCTCCTTCATAAAAAAAGATGCATGAAATTCAACATAAATATTATTGCCATCTATAAGACGACTAAAAGATAGTAAATTCTTCAACCGTAGGCATGTGTAAAACGTTAGATAAATGAAAAGATGAATGCGAATATAGTAATTAGTGCCAATATGGGCAATAAATAAACATGTGTTGTCACCAACATGAAGTTAGTTACTATCAGTATATGGCTCCAATGAGAAAGTTAGATTCTGCAAGTCGAAGGTAACATTATGAGTTGCTAAAAAATCATGATACCAAACATCTATAAATGGGGGATCAGAGCAGGGAAATGACCAATTGTATAAGCCATGAGCTGCTGAGGTGCCCTTTGGAAAGAATTATCAAATTAATGAGGAAACTGAATCATAGTATGGTCTAGTTCACGATAAAGTTGGCAGTAAAAAGGGTGAAGACTAGGCTGGTTAGAGCCACCATGACCGCAGTAGTTCTCATAGTCAAGATGCCTATCTCGGGAGGAGTTACGGGTTGACGGGCTCCAATTGGCTGGGTCGGACCGTGGACCCTACTGGTTTGGCCTAGATGGCACAGGGCTAGAGTCACAGCTTATTGAGTTAGCCATCAGTAGAGCACATTGGCGAGATCAAAGGGCTTATTATTCCATTCAAAATGTTGTTCCTAATCAAGCAAGTGATGAAACACAACTTCTCAAGGTAAACGGTCAACATGGGTATGAATAGATGTAATAACAGAATCATAACTGGAATCAAGACCCACGAGCAAATAGGCAATAAAATCGAAGTTGCGAAATGGCTCACCAATGGCAGCAAGAGTGGCAATATACTTTTTCATCTTTAAAAAATCAGATTCAATAGATAAGTTACCTTTCTTGAAGGTAGATAACTCATACTTAAGCATAAAAGTATGAGCCCGAGGCTGGGAGACAAAAGAGGTTTGCAAAAATTTTCAAGCTTCTGCAAAAGTAGTGTCCTCAATAAGTTTGGGCAGAAGATCTTAAAAAATCGAGGAGATAATAGCACGAAGAATCATTTGGTCTTACTGCATCCAAATATCATAGGCAAGGTTGAGACATGTAGTGTGTGTAGCACCCCGGTTGTGCATGGGCGGGCGTGTGTGGGCTGACGTCGGTGAACAGACATGAGATGTTGTCGAGCTGGCACGTTAGCAGGATACCATGCTGGGCGAGCTACTACAGTGTCAGGGAGGGGGGCAACCACTTGTCCCATATCGCCCGGATAATGGATGAGGATGTGCTTTATAAGTGAAAAATATGAATCTACTAAATACAACGCATTTTAAAGC
>MKEJ01093119.1:0-11560 GCA_001753735.1 Embelia ribes
AAATTAAGATCCGATTCTTTTTTTTGTTACGAAGTTATGAGAAATGTAAACAATACTAAGTTTCAATCATAAATATTATTATCGAAATTTAATGCAGTAAATAAAATAATAATTTTTATTATACATAAAAAAATAATAATTTTTTTCGAAAATAAAACCCTATATATATATAAATATATAAAATAAATGTACAGCCATGTACAAATAAGCAGACGGGAGAGAAATTATTATTATTAAGGAAATAAAGTTCCGTCTGATTTTCCCGTCAAAATTACTGTATTCATTCCCCTAATTCCCAATTTCTGTGTGTACGACCGTCGTATCCCTAACTCCAGTTCCACATCTCTCTTTCTCCGAAAGGGTTTTTGTCCGCTGTGATTAGGAGGATTTCCGATCGGTGCTGGTGACATGGCACCTGGGCGTCGACGTGGCGCCAAGGGTTTGAAGGATAAGAGGGAGTTGAGCATAGGCGATCTTGTCCTCGCCAAGGTCAAGGGCTTCCCCGCATGGCCTGCCAAGGTCCGCTTTTCCCCCAATTCATATTTATTAATTTCTTTCTATTGGTGTGTGATTCACTATTTGATTAGTTTTATTTATTCTGTGGGTATATATGATCAATGTTGTTGTTTTACTCTCGTTTTTTACATTAGGACTTGTATAGATGATGCTTTCAGTAATTCCCTGTGTTTGTGCTATGTGCATATCTTGATTATAGTTTTCTGAGGTGGGTTTGTACTCAATCATGTTGTTTTACTCTCTCTCTCTCTCTCTTTGTTGAAACTAGGACTTGCAATTATTTTTTTAATGATTCTTATTATATTCTTATACACCCCTGATATAATAAGAATATAATCTCACTGATTTTTTTTGGAAGGGGTACTATATTCTCATTGAATGGGCTCATGATTGTGCTATTGGCTATTGAAACATGCTGAAATTTTTTCTCAACTTATTTAGCTGTCGGAAAATCATCTAATTGATAAATGTGAAGTTTATGTCTTGACTCATTGTTAGCAAGTCGTGAAAATAGAACACCACACAGACCAATATGCCGAATATTAAAAATGGACCTTTTCGTTTTATATATTCCTTTAACATCTGTCAAGTCTTAATTTTAATTGGGAATAGCAATGTGAAGAATTGTTTATTCAATCATTTCAATGATGTGGCAATGATTGTGTCATATGGAAGAGATCTATGGTTCCATGGGTAGACGGGAACTTATTGAGTTTTCAAATTACTGAAATTGTTGATTAAAAAATGTATGCCTATTTGATATAGATCTTACTACTATTTCTTATATTTGGATACTGATCATGTCCTACAAATACATAAAGGGCTTGCGATGTGTTAATAGTTATGTCCACCAACATGTCATGGAATGTCATGGTGTTGAAAGTGCAAGACTATAAATGCCCTCTTTTGGACGAGCATGTGTCTTCATGTTGCATCCGACATTGAGTGCATCTCCCTTTTAAGCAGCAATAATATACTCATAAAAGATGAATAAGAATGACCACCTTTTTAAATGATTGGTGCTATGAATTTTGCTTGTTTATTGTGGAATTATATGTGAGAAATTAAAGTAATTTAAATGCCCGTTGTTGGGTTAAATGAATTCTACATTTTGCATGTGCATATCACAAAAAGAAATTATAGAAAGAACAGTAACCCACTAGCAACAACCATACGTTTTGCACGCATACAAAATAAGCAGCTGTCTTGTTGCTTGACGCTGAACAAAGACTTGGTAACTGGAGAGGTTTTCGGTTAATGTTTGATTGGATTATTGAAGATCTTATTTGTACTTTTATTGTGACTATGGCTGAATGATGTTCCAGTCAGACACTTTCTGTATGTTGGAAGTTGATGAAATATCTTTGCAGTTGATATTTACGTGCCACCTAAATTAATTCTTTTTTAGGCATGTATTACATGGTTTGGAGTACAGTAACATGTGCTCTTCTGATTTCTATTTGTGGTTCTTTTGTTGTCTTTTCCATTGAAATTCTCTATTTTATCTTCGGGTACTGTATGTGTCATAAGCATATAGAAAGTAGTTGCTAGGTGTTGACGTGGATAGTTATGCCCACCAAAGTGTTCATGGAATGCGATGAGTAAAAGTGCAAGACTTTAATGTCCCTTTGGATGAACATGTGTCTTCATGCTGCATCTGACACGAGTGCATCTCCCTTTTTACCAGCAATAGTGTACTCATACGTCCTTATAAAATGAATAATAATAATAATGATAGCCCTTGTTAAATGTTTGGTGGTATGAGTTTATGTTTGTTTGTTGAGGAATTATATCTGAGAAATTAAAGTAATTTGTATGCTATTTTATGTTGGGTTATATTAATTCAGCATTTCGAAAAAAGAAACTATAGAAAGAACAGGAACCCACACTATCTGGTGTGAAGTCAAAGTAAACTTATGCAATCACCTATATATTTTGCTCACATACAAAATATGCAACTGTCTTGTTGCATGACATTGAACAAAGAAAAGTTATCTGAAGAGGTTTTAGTCAATGCTTGATTGGATTATTAAAGATCTTACTTGTACCTCATTGTGATTATGGCTGGATGAGGTGCTGGTCGGACAACACCTGTATGTTGGAAGTTGATGCAATTTTTTTATGTTTATTTTTAGGTGCCACCTAAATTTATTCTTATTCAGACATGTATTACATGGTTTGGACTACAGTAACATGTGTTCTGTTGATTTCTATTCCCCGTTCTTTCGTTGCCTTTTCCTGTATAATTTTAATTTGATTTGTTACAGATTGGCAGACCGGAAGACTGGGATCGAACCCCTGACCCTAAGAAGTATTTTGTTCAATTCTTTGGAACCGAGGAAATGTAAGTGATTTTTGTTATCTAGCTTTTGTGGTAATGTTGTGTGATTTGTCTCTATTATGCTTGAAATGGAACTTAGAGTTTCATTGAAATGTTGACGTGTGAGTTAAAGATTTTGTGAGAAAAGAGCCTTGGTTTTTCAGAGTGGATAGTTTTTAGAGGTCGACTTCAAAACAATGCAGTTAGATGGAGACGTTCCTATATTAGAATTAGGGGGAGGCATAGGTCATAGTTCTTTGTAGAAAGGTTGATATTAATGCAAACGTTCTCCACAGAATGGCAAATCCTTATAAAAAGAAAAGTTGCTAGGACATTCGTTATTAATTGAGGAAATTTACAGAATAAATATATAAAGGTGTCACTAGTTTTTTTCTGGCTATCCCTGCCAAGAATAATTGACATCTAATTATTCTCAGATTGATTTAACAGGAGATCATTTCTATAGTCTTGAACTAATGATATCAAAGAAAGAGATCAAGCATGCTCTTTTGGACTTGGATAGGTATAAAACTTTTCTGTTAGGCCCTGATGGGTTCTCTTTTGACTTTCCTCTGTCACTATTGGGAGGTAGTAAGGAATGAGGTGGCTACTTTGTAAGAGTTTTGTAGCATATGAGGTTTGAACAGCGTTTCTTTGCCCTAATAAGAGGAGTAGATTAGCTGAAAGGCTTTCGGCCCATAATTTTTATACGAGATGAATGCAATAGATCAGATTTGGGGCTGCTTGTTTCCTAGTTTGGAAGGGAGTCTGGCGTGCATTAGATCCTTTAGTTTGATCACAGGGCTTTATTTCGGATATATATTTGGCGCTTTAAGTGACAGTTGATGGAGGGCTATTAGATTTTGTGAACATGTTTCTGAGGGGTTTAGGTGGCCAATGGGAGAATTTTCATTTTGTTGGATAGGGTTCGGTGTTGGGTAATACCTGTTTTGTCAATCATTATTGTTTCTTATGTGTCCTTTTTTAGTTGGTTAAGTGGAGAGGTTGAAGTTTTGATCTATAATAGTTGGTGCAGTTCTTGTCCTTTGTTTGAACCTTCTCCCCTATCATTCTATGGTAGTTAGTATGAAGATATCCCTATTTGACGTGCTATTGCTCTGCTTCTGGTGACCTTTGTTTAGACTTGTTAAGTGGTGTGCTACCATCCCACCTAAAATGTTATTAGGGAGATGAGCATTACATTATTTATACCTTTAATATGCCCCCCTTGTGGCATAATTTGAGCCCACAAGTGCAAATCAACTTTTTTAATTGGGCAACATTGAGACTTGAACTTCAGACCACTGCCTGCTTATATCATGTTAAGTGTACCAAAAAGCTTAAGCCATTGGGGAGGCGCGCTCTATATTATTTATTATTATTCGACAAGCCCCTCACTTGTGTCATAGTTTTGAGCCAATAAGTGTAATTAAAATTTTTCAACAGGTAAGCTATGAGATCTGTATTTGAGACCTCCAGAGGTCCATACCATGTTAAGTGTTGCTACCTTCTCATCTAACTCAAGCTGTTTGGGACATGAGCATTATATTATTTACATCTTCAACAAGACTTAACCTTGAGGATTAGCTTTTAAACTGTTTGACAACTTCTTGGTCATGTTTCATTATTGTAATCTGTTTGTCTGCATGCCTCATCTCACTTCCTTTTTTACCTTTTGGCGTCATGCTTCTTCCCCTCTGAGAGCGAAGGTTGCCCTTTTTGGTTAGTTTCCTCTATTTGGCATTGTTGACCAGTTCAGTATTGGATGTCCCATGGTCATTAAACCAAAACCAAGTTCAGTAGAAGTCCTCTTCGTGGAAACATATAGGATAGAATGTTCCATGAGGCAGGGTGATAAGTTCAGCGTGCAACTTGCATATGATGCGGGGAACTTTACTTTTCGGTAAATATTTAATATTAGAACAACATCCTGACTCAGAATGTGCTTCTGGCAACAAGCATTTTCTGGCAACAAGATAACTTTGGCAGTTACCTACTTTAAACTGGATAGCTTTCACTGGCATAAGATCTCATATGCTTTCCCATTTTAGTTATAGCATTGTATATCTTGATTTTATTTCCCCAAAACACCCTCTGTTTTAGCTATAATAAAGTATCCTCTAGTTCTTTTCTAGAATTTTCCAATGCATGAAGTTGATTGGTCGCCATCTCACCTTAAGCTCTTCAGTCCGAGTTATATGCCTAAAAGGTTGGGAAAAAAGCTCGGTTAACCCTTTTGCTTTTCGCCCCGAGGCCTTATACCACTTCAACTATGTCAAGCTTCCAAAACCTTCTAAGATTATCTAAATTAGGCCTCCATATTACATTCTACACAATGTAATATAAATGTACTTTTATTGCCTTTTTCCAGTTGTCTATATTGATTGTTCTGAGGCAAGGTTCTGTGTACGTATGTTTTTAGTTGTTCATCAGCAACCAGTCCTGTAAGTTAGTGAAATACCTAGATATAATATGATCCTGTTAATTTCTGTTAGTGGTTCTGATGCTGCACAGTGACAGAAAAAAGAGAACGGGAAGAGAAAAAGGTATAGGGAGATAACACAAAGAAACACACTTAATCTTTAGGCATAAAAACTGCCTAATAGCCATTCATTCGGGTATTTAATGGAAAACTCAGATAACTAGATAAGGAGCCTCTAAAAATCTTATCATCATCTGGCCTAAAAAATCTCTTAAATGAAAGCTAACAAAAGAGGATAGAAAATAAAGATAACAGGCAATAGAAAGATGCCTTCATCATCTCTTTCTTAACTTAAAAGTGATCTATGTTCCATATGTACTTTCTTATTCCGAAAAACC
The DNA here is from genome assembly GCA_001753735.1 of Embelia ribes. Taxonomy (NCBI): domain Eukaryota; kingdom Viridiplantae; phylum Streptophyta; class Magnoliopsida; order Ericales; family Primulaceae; genus Embelia; species Embelia ribes. The sequence goes on from MKEJ01093119.1 coordinate 5,657, forward strand.
GGAGCATAGTTTTTTTATTTGTTTTACGACGCTTGTTATAACTTATATGAGATAGTTATGTTTTTGTTGAACTTTAAATGAAATGATGTTTCCTGTGCTTGCCTCTTCTACTGTTGAGATTACTTTCGTCTAGATTTAGTTGATATCCTCAGTTGTTTATGTATGCATCCGAGTCTAATCGTTATGATCATGTAAAAATTGTTGTTTTGTGAAATATTTATAGATTATATATATGCCCGTGTTTAGTTTTTCCCTATAAAACTTGATACATTAAACTGGAATTCTCATGAAAGTGGAGTGATGAAGGCAAATTATCTATAGTGGTCCGTGGATGAGACATGCTAAATTGATTTTTTTTCTCCAAAATTTTGGCCTGAATGATATCTCTTACGACTTGACTTGTTGCCGAAGAATAAATAAATAAAATCCTGTTCTGGTGACTCATTATAGAAAGTACTAAAATTCTTCTGCCACTTTATTCGATTGGTATTTTTGTATTATATATTATGCCTCAATGTCTATCAAAGTTTTAAAAAATATGTTTGTTTTCTTAACCTTCCCTGTAACTTTGTTGCTTAGGGGTCTTTGAAGACGTTCGTTTCAGCTTCTAAATTTTCTTTGATTTTTACAGAGCTTTTGTAGCACCAGGTGATATTCAGGCATTTACCAGTGAGGCGAAGAGCAAGGTTTTAGCTAGATGCCAAGCAAAAACTGTTAAATATTTTGCTCCCGCAGTGAAGGAAATATGTCAAGCATTCGAGCAGTTACAGCGTAAAAATTCTGGTAGTTTGAGTGATGTTATTGATAAATCAGATGTTGATCGTGAAGCTTTATGCGCGAATGGAGAGGAAGGTGTACTAGAGGATGGTTTAAAAGATGGGAGCAGTTCAGACTGTATAAGTAGAGAACCAGAGGCTAAATCACTTGGTAACAGTGGTCCTGGATTAGAGCGTTGTTCTCGACGACATGAAGAGTTAGGTTGCCGCAATATAAGATCTAGTATGTCGTGTAAAGAAGGTGAAAGCTTTCCTCCAGTCGTATCGCCTAAGAAGAAGAAGAAGAATAAACAACCCGATGATGAGGTTCACACATTGAAAGAGGTAGTACTGGCATTATCCTGTCCTAAGGATGAGATATATGAGGACACCCAGGGAGATGCAAATGACATCGAAAGAGATTTTAGAAAGGATAGTTTGTTGGTAAAGTCTGCTCGGTCTAGGGACTTTGGCACTGGAAAGAAAGCACATATGAATGGTCAAAAGACAGGAAAAATGACAACCGAGCCAAAGAAGAAATGTAAGGAATTCCGTGATGATGATAAGGATGGCAGTTCAACTGTTTCTGTTAGGCCCAAGGGCAGTTCTACCTCTATCAACGGGCATCTGGATGATCATTCCAAGGATAGTATAGTTAGAAAAAGTGCCACAGGTAGCAGCTCGAGGGATTCGTACGAGGAACTAAAACTAGATGTAGGTGCTTCTGGTGAAAAGAAAAAGGAATGGGGAAAAGATAGAAAAACTTTTCAGATAGCAGAGGGGCAGAGGGATGCAGGAATTAATTCAAAACAGCACGCAAGGCAGGAATTTTCAGGCTTGAAAAAGGATGCTGAACTGGGATGCATGAAGTTTGAAGTAGGAACTAGTGAAGTATCTTATGTCACTAAAACAGCAAAGCATGCAGATGCAGTTAAATATGCATCTAATGGAATGCCCCAAGGCAGAAAACATGGTTCTGGGTGTTCAAATGACATCAGCCAAAAAGCTAGAAATCACACAGCTGAAGATCGCAGTGCATCAAAAGTGCAGATAGGTAAAACATTGTCCTGCATTTCTTCAGATGAAGATGATCTGCCTCCAACCAAGCGTAGGCGCGGGGCTTCTGAAGCTTTGTCTAATTTTGCTAATAAGACAGTCGAAAATAGAGTTGGAAAATTTTCTTTGGCAAAGAAAAATGACAGTTCGCATGCTGATTTAGCTAAATCACCTGTTACTCAATTGCATACGAAAAGGCGAGCTCTTCGAATGTATGACAACGACGATGAGGAGCGGCCTAAAACACCAGTTCATGGTAGACCTGCCAGCAGGGTTAATTTATCTGCTTCTCAAAAGAAGACTGATGCACAAGTTGAAAGCACTGCTGACATTAGGGCCACTTCAAAGGATTCAGGTGTAGTTGGATCTGGGCCTTCGGAGGAACAGTCATGTTCTGTTAGGGTTGTCTGTGAGCATCTATCACTTAATTCTGACCAACCATTAGACAAGAAGTCTAAAAAGGTTATTGCGGCTCCTGTTCCCCCTAGTCCAGTGAAACCATTAGATAGAGTAACTATCAAAAAACAAATTTCAGGATCTCCGAAGAAGTCTCCTTTAATTGGCGGTGCTTCTAACAGACAAGTGCCGGAACTGACAAAAGCTGATGGTTTATTGTTGAAGGTCTCTGGTGTTAGCAATCAAAAGAAAACACAGACAGGACCTATCAAGGGCTCTTCTGATGGCTTAAGAAATGCTCAAAGCCTAGCGAACAGTGAACGAGGTAAGACCATTTCGTCAGAGAGATCAAGAAGCATTGAACATAACTCTACTCTTGAAGTTAATGATACCGATCATGTGAGAGGGAGTTCTGCCAAGGATAACACTTTCTCTGGTGGAAGGTATTGTTGATTTATTTCTCCAGTCAATGCCCGTTTGTCTCAATCCCCTCAAGGCCCCTATTTTCTCCTTGCATGCTCATGTTTTTTTAATTGGCTAATGTCAGGTTGGAATCTGGCGTACATGATAGTATGAATCAATTTTTTGGTTCCAAGAGCTCAGAGTCTCCCATGTCAATGAGGAATCTAATCGCTGCTGCGCAGGCTAGAAGGAAACAAGCTCACTCACAGAATAATATTCATGGTGATGCTAATACTCTGTTGGCACCCTCTGTTGATATGCCTATGAGGAGTGCGAGTCCTTCATCAGACGTTCAGCACTCCCTACCAGAGTCCTCTAATATTTCACAATCAGATGTACAGAGACATTATTCAAACACATCCAAGGTTTCTCCTCACCATGACTTATCATCAGATAATCAACCTGGTGCCGAAGAACATGAGGGGACAAGAGTTGGTTCAGGACTCCAGCCTTCTGCAGGGCAGCTTAGTGGTGGTACTGATGCAGCTGTTGCTCGAGATGCTTTTGAAGGGATGATAGAGACACTGTCGAGGACCAGAGAAAGCATTGGGCGCGCCACTCGTCTTGCAATTGATTGTGCCAAGTATGGAATTGCGAATGAAGTAAGCCATTGTGTCTATTCTTTCATGCTGATGATAACATCTAAGAATAGGAATATATGAGTTTTGTTTTCATTATTAACTTCTAATTTCTGCAGGTTGTAGAACTGCTCATACGGAAGTTGGAAAGTGAGCCTGACAATCATCGCAAAATTGACCTGTTTTTTCTAGTGGACTCTATCACTCAGTGTTCACACACTCATAAAGGTATGATATTAGATGCTGCTTGGCAAGAGCTAAACTCTTACCTTCCACAGTTTTGTTCTACTCTTTTCCTTCTTTTTGTGCTATGCTGCTCTGGTATTGTTACCTGTTTTGGTAATGATGATTGTGCATCATAGCTGCACATGCTAGTTGCTAAAACTGAACTGCGCTAGTACCCATTTTCTCGGGCCTTATTTTTCAAAGAGGTTAATTTTGCACATCATTTTTAATCCATGTTCTTGTTTTTTACTCCTCTCCTTTTATAATTATTACCAGGCATTGCTGGAGCATCCTATATTCCCACAGTTCAAGCAGCATTACCTCATCTATTAGGAGCTGCAGCTCCTCCTGGAGCTGCTGCTCATGAAAATCGGCGTCAATGTCTCAAGGTAGTTACATATGCGCATGATTAATTGCCTGTGAGGGAGTTGTTTTATGCTTTGTGAACTATCACTGGAGTATTCCTTTCTATTCGCTCTTTAAAATCAATTTGTCATTTCCTCAGGTTTTGCGCTTGTGGCTTGAGAGGAAAATCTTACCAGAGTCTCTTCTTCGACGATATATTGATGGCATGGGGGTTTCCGATGACGATGCATCTGCAGGCTTTTTCTTGAGGCGTCCCTCTCGAGCTGAACGCGCTGTAGACAATCCAATTAGAGAAATGGAAGGAATGCTTGTTGATGAGTATGGGAGGTCTGTAACTTCTTTTTCCATATTTTGATTCTTTGCACTATGTTTTAACATACTGTTGTACATGTTCCCTTGGTCTCTTTCCAATTGTTCTCCTTAATCTATATTATTATAATATGTGAACCCATTTTTTTGTATTCAAACTCCCAAAATTACCCCCTCTGACTACATTGCTTCAAGCCAATAAAAGGGAAAATGGAATTAACTCGTGTAGTAGTGTGGACTGAGGACTTTTATAGTGTACCGAAATTGCCCTTTGAAAACCAAAGAATTGCATCTTATTTAGCTTTAATAATTGGTCTGCCATGGGCTATTTAGGTAATTTAACCCAACCATGATTACAACTTCCCCTATTTTTGCTCCCAGAAGCCAACAAACTCTCACACACACTCTCTCTCCCCCCTCTATTTGTCGATTTATCTCCTCTATGGATTTCAACCTCTGCTGAAACCCTGACAAATCTCTCAACTGCTACGCAAATCTCCCCACCCTCTCTCTGTATGTTCAAGATCAATCATGCAGCGACGGGAACAAAAGTTCACTGCCTAGGTAAACTTTTACTCACTTAGGCTCCCAATCTAACTAGGCTGTTAATATGTATACCTACATGTCTCTACTTCCAATGCAAGTTCTATTTATCTAACTTCTTTGTGGGGTACGTAATTTTCTTTCATTGTTATTTCTAATTGCCCTCATGGACAAGGGGATTTTTATTTTGACAGATCTTAATAGCATGATCAGATTGAATTTTGGTTATTTTTTTTTTTACGTTAATTTAATTTCAGACGTGTACCATAAGTTACAGTGTACAGTTTCGTTAATAGTATGAATAAATTGATATGTTGATAGCATAAATCATGAATAAACTTGGACACGTTAATAGTAGTTTTTTGATCTCGAGTTGAATCTATTTTTATTTCTTATCATTTCCTTCGATTCCCCAAATAATATTAGTTCTGTAATCTACAACCCTTTTTCTTTTTGTATGTTTGTTCATGTTTAGTTTTTGTATTTTCTACACATAGCATGTGCGGGACTGCTAGTTTACTAATATGTTGCTTAAGAATTTTGAGTTTTTTATGCACCTTTTGTGTAAAGGTTTTCTTCCTCCCACTTACGTTAGAGGATCATGATGATTGTGAATTAGAAAGAATTACATTTCTGGCATATGCTTATATTGACAAAAGCTGGGTTGTCAGCCATCAATGACTGCGTGTTTAAAAATCTTTTCTATAGGCAGAGTATCAAAATTAAACTCATGTCAATAATAATACACTTATGACCAGAACGGTAATCCAGTTTTATAAATCTTTTACATATTTATGATTTGATAATTCTATTTTCCTGCATTTAACCATTTAACTGGCATATAAGAAAAATTGTTATCCCCAATGGTTTTGCTCCACTATTAAAAATTAATTTATGTTTTAGGGAAGCATAATTCTGGTGTTCAAATCATTATGCCTGCGTGGCTTTTTGAAGTCCAACAAAGTTCTTTATGATCCCCTTCAGCTTGTGCTACGGGTAATGACACAGAATCTAAGGCATTACAGATGACCTCCTAAGCCCCACCAATTTTATATCACTACCTACCATAAGTATGCTTTATGAGTAAGGTGCTAAGAAGCACCGATACGGACATGGACACGGATGCGGACATGGATTCGGCAATTTTAGAAAAATTCTGTACACGGACATAGCAGTGATTCAACATTTTTTTTATTTTTTTAAAATAACTTTTA
>MKEJ01093138.1:0-30103 GCA_001753735.1 Embelia ribes
GTTGTTGTTATTCATTTATTGGTTATTTTAGTACTCACCCCTCGGGTCTCGGGTGCTTGGGATTTGGGGGCGTGACAATAAGAATCTATTTTTCTTTCTATTAACTAGGGTTCTACAGTTTTGGAGAGAGAAAAAATACACTTTTTATAGAGAACCTGTGAATATACATTTCTCCAATAAAAGATCTATTGTCTGAAATTTCTAAAAATTGAGAAAAACGGTAACAATGTTGTGGATAATTTTTCATATAAAATTTCTCACCAAATGAGAAATCAGATAGAGCAAATTATTGGTTTAGAAAGACTGTTGTGAATAATCTAATGGGTACATAGTGTAATTTCACAAATATTAGGATATATTATGAAATTCTCAGAAATCTAATTGGGGAATTTAGCCCCATGAGGTTTCTAAAAGGTGTAAACAAATCCCTAAATTTTCTAACATTACACTATAACCATAAGGTTTGTTGTTCATCACACTTTGCCCCCAACGTTTTTGAGGCAAAGTGAAAGTCACTTATAATTATTACTATAGTAATTGGTATTAGAATGTGTCATTTATATTTATCGTCAATAAAATAAAAATACTAATCCTATCTTGGCTGCCAAATGCTATAACTGGACAATATATATTATGAGTAGATAAAAAATATTATTTATATTTTGTATTATAATTTGTTAAAAAAAAAAAAGTAATGTTGTATAACTATACATAAATATAATATGTTTTCCTTACACATATTGGTCCTATTTTTAATTATTATAAAATAAATATAGTTCAAAATTATTTAACTAAGCTTACAAATTGAGGGTAATATTATCTTCTAATGTGTAAGTCAAATTTGTGTTTATAGTGGGGCAAATAGTAATATTGGATACCTCAGGGGTTTTTCCATAATTGTTACAAACCTCATGGGACAAAATGTAATTTACCCGATAATTTATCGTTATTGATTATGTAATTATCTTCCCGCTAAAGAATCTTATTTAATCGCTCCCGCGTTTTTTGTTTTTTTTTTGTTTTTAGTTATTTTTTATTTCTCTAATTAAATTCTTTTTGTTGATAAAGATTAGTTATACTTTAAATCTTTTCAGTGTTATCTTCTGTTAATTTCGCTCGCTTCTGGAGAGAGATATCAGAGAGAGAGAGAGAGAGAGAGAGAGAGAGAATGGACTCGCCTGAAGACGAGGGGACGACCACCGCAACTGAGACGACTACCCCTGCCACGTCACCACCACGCTCGGCTGAAATCTATGTATGTATAGCTATACCAAGGTTGCTATCATTGATTGTTTGTTATTGTCAAATTTATTTATTTATGTACATTGCAAGTGATTTGTGGTTTCGAAAAATTTGAAAATATTTAACAATTTCTACTACGGAACGCCTCCGTGCCTAGAAATCCTAGTTCTGCCCCTGGGTGTAACTGACGCGGCGCAAGTAAAGTTTTAAATAACGGTGGTGACTGTTGTAACCATAATAGTAGCGGTTTAAAGTTTTTGGAGGATAATGAGCATAATCTAATGGCAGTGGAAATCGGAATAGCGAATTTTTTTCTATCTTTGCAAAAAAAATTTATTTTTTTTCTATAACATATTGATGATGGGTTTTTTTTTCCCGTAACGGACCGATATGTTGGCGTAATGGTTTCGGCCAATACAGACGAAAACTTTATCATCTCCGATATATCTGCCCTTAATCATGGCAGTATCGGCAAAAACCGTTACATGATGGTGTTACGTAACGGTAAAGACAGATATTTAAAATCTTGTGCGAAACGGTTGTAGATATCAAAACTACAAAAAAATTTCAATATGGTGCAATGGACCGTAACCCAAACGGCCGATATGATGTCGTAACATTTTGATAGTATCGATCGTCCGGACACCCATTTAGCTCTTTGAAATTTGGACTGGCCCGACATAGTTTATTTTTATTATTTATCTGATACTCTGATGCTGCCTGTAAGAAAGGTTCAAGATTGAGTAATTTTTCATTTTTGTGGCAATTATATGTACTACAAGATTGAGCTAATTGTTGCTTCTTGATATGAATTGGCATTCATTGCTTACTTGAAGCATGTAAAGATTTGTGAAAATTAATTATAAATTTTCGTTTATTGTCACAATAAACATGCATAATTTGTCGGGTGCAAGGGTCTACTTGAAGCTTGAAATATGACTCCATTGGTTTTTCATTTTTGAAAGCTTCGAAAACTATAAGAATACACTTGTGAGGATGATTCCGAACCTCAGGCCTACTTAGCTTTGCCAATGTCGAATTTCATGTGATATTTGAGTTTCCATGGTGAAAAACTGATGAGAAAGCCATAAGATATATGTAAATTTGGCTTTATGTCTTAAACCCTCAGATAATTTGGAGATTTTTCACACCATGCCAACTTTAGAAACAGTTAATCTTCGGCCATCTCTTGACCTCGTTATTAGCTCATTAAAGGCTATAGAAATATTGCCTTCTGTGGCGTAGAATGGGTTGTTTTTATTTTTCTTGTGATTTTTTAGGCCTCATTGACAATGTTGCACATAATCTTTGTTCAATTTTTAATTTTTGTTCTATATCAGGACTCTGCCGCATACAACTTAATCAACCCATCTCCCATAAAGTCCCCAAGGACAGGACCCTTTTTACCGGAATTTCAATCCCCCCTTGGCTTATTTGAACCACCTCAGGCTAATTTTGATCGACGAACAGCTTATCCAAGATGGTAAATTTGTTTTGGTCTCTCTTTCTCTTTTTAACATCAACATATTTTAACGAGAAGGGAGTTAATGGTGTAGAAGTATGTGATTTTCTCAGGTTTCAAGAGCCTCAGATGCCTAGTTCAGAATTATTTCCTCAGGTCTCGTCCTTCTTCGACGTTTTGTCTTCATAATTTTTCGCAGTACCCCCTAAGTGTTTTTCACGTTTTTTAGTTATAGAAACCACCCTAAACAAGTTTCTCATTTAATCTTCATGACATATGAGCAAAACCAGACATTCTAGATTTTTGTTCATTTGGTCTCCGTTCATCTTTATATTCACATCCTCATCTCTAAATGTGAAGAATGATGGCCTTGCAATTGTGCCATAGACCATCTTTTACATTCACAGGCATATGCCTATAACACTAAGGGATTATGCCTTTTAGCAAATATACAAAGGGCTGTTAAGCCTTTTGCTTCGAGCTCTTTGAAGTGCAAAATAGTACGTGAGAGAGTTAAGAGTGAAGAATGAGAAAGGAAAACCAATGGATGTTGTACACATGAAATTAACTTTATTCTGTACAGGATACAAATTATTGTTGTTATTGGACGAGTAATCATGAGTTTCTAGGATCATAACAAAATTAGCCCCAAAACTGTAATTTATCTACTTAGCACTTGCTTTTTGTTAAGAAATGCTACTTCCCTTCAAGTAAAGTGTCCTTATGTTCTATTCCAATAAAGGCTTCTTCTATGTTTTCTTATTTGTTTTACCTTAATTTTAAGAAATGTAGGCTCCGGTGAGACCATCTTTTTCGGCTCTTCATGCTTCCCAAATCGCTATACGTCCATATGATCCCGCTTTGTTAAACCAAATCCGATATCAGACAGATCCATGCAATAAAATAAATTATGTTTCTCAGTATCTTGATACTGATGCTGCTGCAAACTTGTACCAATCAAGCCCCCAAAAGAGCAGGCACGGCTTTTTTTTTATGCCTTCAAGTTCTCATTTCGTAAAGTAAAATCTGAGTCTAAAGGTTTCTTTCTTCTATCTGTTATTATTATTATTATTATTATTTTAATTATTGATTCTGGCTGAGTCAATGTCTTTGATCAAGTTCTCCAGGAAGAAGGCTTCCGATGATGATGACAGTAAATGCTGCCATTGCAAGAAGACTCGATGTCTGAAACTGTAAGGGACTAAGAAATACCGGTTTAAAATTGTATTATGTTCCTCTTGAGATCACATATTCACATCCACTTATTCTCCCGCAGGTACTGTGAATGTTTTGCTTCGGGATTCTATTGTACTAAAGCTTGTGGTTGCCAAGATTGCTATAATACACTTGATTACGAGGATACAGTTCAAGCATCTCGGGAACTGATTGAAAATCGGAATCCACTTGCATTTGCCCCAAAAGAAGTAAATGCATTTGAGCCCCTTATATTTCTTCAGACACTGATGATGTACTTAAATATCCTTACTAGTGTTATCGATATTAGAAAGATACTAACATCCTTTTGTTATTTTCTGAAGGCCGATGGTATTGATTCGATTCCATCCTCCAGAAGGCAGAAACGAGGGTGTAACTGCAAGAAGACAAGATGTCAGAAGAAATATTGCGAGTGTTATCAGGTTTTTTGCTCGCCCTTTATTGCTTTAGTAATTACGTCTTTTCTGTGTTCTTACTTGGCCAATTTTCTGCATCTCAAAGTCCAAATCTGGATGCACAAATGGATGCGGTTGTGACGAATGTGAAAACGTCTACGGGAAAAAAGGAGGTACTGTTTCCCAATTCCTTAGCATTCATGCCATTTTAGTCAGGAACAGAAAGTTAAATACATTCGTGAAATTCTTAAAAGTATGTTATTTGTATGGTATATTAGACTTGAGCTTTGTTTCCTTATTTTTGTCATCGGATAATTTTCCAAAAAACTATAATTTCCTTATTACAGATTATAGGAAGCGAACAGATATGTTGAGTAAAGGATCAATTCGTCAATCATCTGGAATCGAGTTTGATGAGAAGCTGGAAAAGGCAGCAACCGAAGATGTTTTATCTCAAACTGAGCTGTCTAAACTTTACAGTTTATCATCTCCAACACCACCATGCCAGTCCCAATAGTAAGCTCCCTTGTACTATTGTTGTGTAAGGATTTGTCTCCAAGAGGGGGGAATATATATATATATATATATATATATATAACGAAATCCTTCGGATGTGCATTCTAAAAGGCAAGTTTATCGTGGAAAACAAAATGGTGCACATACAAGGGCATTATATTTTTCTATTACATTTTCTTAAACCGAAATCTTGTTCAAACATGGCATCAATCTGGAGCTTTTGAATTGTTTTAGCTGCTAAATATGCTTTTCCACTCACTTATCTGATTAATTTGCTTGTACTTTTACGATTCAGCCTTCGGTCGCCTGCATCCAATCTCGACTCCTATCAGCCAAATGGAAAGTTTCCACAAAATTATCGGAATTTCGAAAACAGCCTCTCATTGCCGAAATCAAGAAATTATTCCGAAGGTGGATATGTTCCTAAAAGGTTTGGTTTACAGAATTCAGATATGGCAGATTCGTTATCACCAGAAAATGGATTTCCCAATTCTTTTGATCAAAATAGCGTGTTCAACTGTCCCTCCAGTCGTATTCCTTCAAGCGGCTATTTACCATTTTCGGACTTGCAGTTCACTCAGATTCAGCCTGGGAACGAGCCAATGCAAACAGATGAACTTGATGTAAGCCTTTATTTCAGATACGAAGATGACAATCACGCAGTATTGGACGGGTATACCCCCCTCTGTGAAGTGAAATCTCTCTCTTCTAGTGAAAAATCTTTTCCTACTCCCGCATCCAGTCCTCAAGTTTCCAGCTCGTCAACAAGCTCGGGAGGCGCCCATAACGTCCAACTGCGATCAGTGCCTTTGTTCCCACCTCTTACGCCGCTTGGTGATCCCAAGGGCCATAGCAGTAGTGAGATCCAAGATGATAGTACTAACAAGAGAAGACGGTCGAGGGAAGTTTTCTTGTAGAGCCATATGGAATGCACAAAAGATGCCGCAAGCTTACTCTATTATTATTTTTTTTTATCTTCACCTTTATTGTGTTATAGTATTAGAATAATAGATCGACCACCAGTGAGAACCTATCTTGGATTTCTCCATCAGTATTGAGAATATTGATGATCCTGAAGATGTTAGTAACTAGTAAAGTGAGAATAAAGCGAGGTGAATAAGGGGATTTTAATAGGTCCTTGTATATCATTTTGCTAGGTATTGATGTTAGTTTGGTGGCGGGTTCTAAGCGTAAGCTTATCTAAGTTTTTTGCTTAAGAGATTGCCATTGGTTATAGGATTTTTAAATTGAGATTACTTAATATTTAGTCATATATAAATTTATGTTGGAATCATCCAATTTTTTATTTTTTGTTTTTGACATAAATATGCTAGCTCGTTTTATTTTTATGCTGGAACCAAACAAATCGTAGCAATGTTTTGACACAATGAGCTACAGATCAAACCAGTAACAAATTGTTCTTTTTCCACCGTGACGCGGCCTTAAGAACCTTCTTCGAACGTAACAAACGCCAATGTTCAATCGAAAAATTTCTTGGAATTAAAGCTTCCTTGATTTCTACACAAAAACTATGAGAGAATAGACAACGAGAAGTCTAGATAAATATGAAAACTTTAAAGCATGCTTATCACTCCTATCCCACCTTCACTCAGCCTTAATTAAGTTCTCTAATTACTTTTTGATTTAGATGGTTTTATCATATTCTTTTGTAATCACCTTTGGAAACTAGAATCTCAATATCCAATACGGTAGGCTAAAGAATCTGGCAAATGTTCCCATAAACAAGCTAAAAGCTCTATAATTTGTCTTAATAATAAAGGTAAAAAACCCACCCAATTGCTGACAATGTAAAGGAACCAACAAGTTCATGATATTTCAGGAAGCGCATGGGAAACCATGTTCAAACTATTTCCATACCACTCAAGTTTCGTAACATGCAGAAGACAACAATAGAAGCAATTTTATCTTGAGAAAAAACACAAGCCAGTAAGAAAGGTTGAATAAATGTCTAAAATCATAATCCCCATTCCTGACACAACCATATGCATAAACAACTACGACGAACATCTCTGTCTATGACAACACGCATCACAACTACGACCATACTATAGTAAATCTAAATCAAAATACCCTCATTATTCAGCGACACCATTCGAAACACACCAAGCGTTGCAAAGGGAAACCATATCATAGGACTTCAATACATTAATCTCCTCCAGCACAGTATAAAAATTATTCTCAAAAGCACATCTATAACATGAGCCTCCGATCATAAATATGAATTCTACCTCTCCCCCGAATCGGGAGTACCATCGTCATAGGACACCAAGCCCTTCTTTGCAGGTGGACTCCCAGATGAAGATCTGGATAATGACTTTGATCTTGAAACATAAGTGGCCCGTTTCAGAGGTGGGGAGTCACGCGAAGACCTTGATGCTGATGAATGAGAAAGTGATCTCCGCCTCTCAACACGGGCAGCAACTGGAGAAGGGCTGCGAACAGGACTGCGACTGTAGCGTCTGCCACGATAGCGAACTGGGCTCCGGGATACAGGACTCCGCGTCCTGCTTCTCCTGCTCCTGTATCTGCATAAACATGTTCTAAAAGTTAAACCTCTGCCTCACCGGAACATGACAAATAGAAAAGGAGGGGAGAAGGGGAGGCGAGGGGGACTCCGAACTCGATAATCGTAACTTTGAGAAACATCGAGATCACATGGAGCAATTTAAGAGTGTATCATAAAAGGGTTCGTTGAGAAAGACCAACATTGCATCATTAATCCCAAGCAAAAGCCATGGCACAATATTGTCAAAAATAGCGAAGAAAAATATTACAATGTCATCCAATGACAGTAATAAATAATTGAACAAATAATCAAAGTTCAAATAACAGAATGTCAAGATCCCATTAAGGATTAATTACGCATTTTTGTGATTAATAGGTGAGAATCAACCAGCAACTTAGATTAATTGAAGTACTGTTGTGGGGGCAATTTTCAGATTATTACAACTAAATTGATGAAAATAACAGGAATTGAAGTGCGATGAAAAATAGGCTAAACTAGATAAAGAAAAGAGCAGATCATTCTCAGTATCGCTTCCCCTCAACAGTGCTGTGCTCTTGTATCTTTAGGACTACAGCTAATGTTGAAGTTCCAAACAATGGCATAAACCTCCCTTGAATTGTCCAAGTGAGCAGTTACCCCTTTGTTATTTTCACTAAGCTCTCCCTACTTTTCTTTAACAACAATTTAATCCTCACCAAAATTAAGTCCGTTACACAGAAAAACCCTCCAAGCTTTCTCTAAAATATAAATAATACACACATTTGTTTCAGAATAATACAAGTTATCCCAACGGACTCATACGCAGCACTATACATATAACCACAAAGAGTTGCTTATATGAACTAATTCATGCAGGCATATCCATTGATTGGATGGTATTGAGATGATCGAACTCCAAGGTAGATCAAAAGAATGTGCATACAGCGTCCACATGATTCCAACGGAACTACAACTAAATGCTCAATACAGATGACACTAGCCTTGAAGAGGGACCTCCAATTCACGGGTTATTAAGAGAAATTTTAGCAATATCAAGCAACTCAAGCCAAGAAAAGCCAAGTCGGACAGGCAAACCAGCGATGAGCACAAGGCTTATCTTACATATTTGGAGACCTCTTCCCAAGTACAAATGACCGTGTTAGTTGAGCATTTCTTAACTATGACATGTAAAGACCTCTAACTCCTATTGTAGAATGGGATTCAAGATTCCCAATCCAACCTCATTACGTTGGTAGTGATAAAGTGGAGCATGAACAGCTAAGTTGTGAGTCACTCGGTGCATGAGATTAAGAATGAAAAACAAGCATATCAAATCACTTATAGCAGTCTAAAACCGGTAACTCTATGGATGGTTCATCAGTCCCATAACAACAGAAACTAGGATACATGATTATAGGAGAATGCTATATAATATATATAAACAACATTATGATTGTAGGTGTTTCGATTCTAAACTACTTGGTATTGCGATTCTAAACTACACATGCTTACAGGAAAATGATTGTTCATATGAGCCTATGTCATACAAAGACCTCAAGCTTTAACATGTCTGGAGGACATGGTCAAATCCTAGTCATCTGCTTCACCGAAAATTTCAGATTCCACACTAGGCGTAGACAAGTTTGCAAGTATTTTCACATAATCTCTCTAGATTGAAAAGCAAAGTTGCACTACAAAGAGTAATTTCACCAACATGAAACAGGAAGTATGCATGAAAAGTTAATAAGCAGCAATATTACAGACCTTGGAGGACTTCTGCGTCTGGGTGGGCTCCGATAACGCCTAGGTGGGGATCGCCGGCTATACCTAACAACGTAGATAACCCAATTTCAAAGTTATCTCACAAAGAAAAAATTACGTATCTATATATGATAACCTTTAAATGAAATCAGCTAAAGAAATAGAAAGATGGGTTTGTAAATCACCTGTCACGATCACTTCTGCTATAACGATAAGACCGCACAGGAGAGCGATCTGGTGTTGGGGATCTGTATCTTCGTGCGTAAGAGTATCGATCACTAAAACCCCGACCCCTTCTAATGCGCTTGGGTGACCCATCTGGGGACCGACTTCTTGATAAGCTCCTTTCACGAAAAGAACCAGGAGATCCAACAGGGCTTCGTGAATGGCTGCGAAGGTTGTTATTCCTTGTTGGCCCCCTTACTGGACTCGGACTTATGCTTCTCCTTGAAGGGGCCCTACCTGAGCTTCTGCTCACACTTTTTCTAGAAGATCTAACAGGGCTTCTACTAATGCTTCTGCGAGAAGATCTAATTGGGCTTCTACTTGCGCTTCTGCGAGAGGATCTAATTGGGCTTCTACTTACGCTTCTGCGAGAGGATCTAACAGCGCTTCTGCTAACACTTCTTATCACAACTCTCACAGGGCTTCTACTTGCGCTTCTGAGAGAAGATCTAACAGGGCTTCTGCTGATACTTCTGCCAGCTGATCGAATGGGGCTTCTGCTAGTACTTCGTCTTGCTGCTGTTATCGGGCTTGTGCTCACTGATTTACGAGATGACTTCCTTGATGAAGTTCTTGGTGGGCTTCGGCTAAGACTTCTCCTGATGAGAGGGGGAGATATTGTGGGACTCCCACTGGCACTTCTTCCTATCTTTCCCCTCACAGGACTTGTGCCAACTCTTCTCACTGGACTTATGCTACCACTTCCTGCAGGGCTTTGGCTAACACTCCTGGTTTTTGGCTGGACTCCAGGGACGTTAGCAACATTAGGACTCGGGCTTCGCCTAGGGCTCAAGCTCCTGCTCAAACTCCTCCTTGGACTAATGCTCACACTTTTGCTTGTGGCTCTTTTAGGAGTAATGCTCCGGCTCCTGCCAACAAGGGTTTAATGAAATTCAATACGCAAATGAATCAAAAAGAAACAAGATAAGTGCTAGAAGAATAAAAAATTAACCTAGATTTTCCAGGGTGATCATCCAATACATCAGGCCTGTAAGCACTTCCATCAGCACTGGTTTTCAGTTTTACTCCATTGTTTAGCTGCTCTCCATTTTCCCTTGGATATTCACCCTCTTCCCTTTCAACACCCTCTCTGTCTTGATTACGAACAGAAGCCACTGCTTCTCTGGATGAAAAGGACTCAACTCCAGCTTCTAAAAGTCAACAGAAACAGACCAAGGTCAGATCAGGAAAGATACCGAAAATTGGTGTTATACCTCAACAGAAAATTAGTAGTCAAAAGGCTTAGCACCAATAGATAATTGTAACAAAACTCCACTATTCTATGCATATATTAGCAAGCTAGTAATTGCACATTTCTCATGTTCATGACCAAAATGAGATTACAACAAAGCATATTAGGGGAAAAAATGAAAATGAGGAACAATTACAATTGAAAAGTGGGCCGTTAATATTCTACTTATCTGCATTCTTTCGGTTGTTAGGCTTTTATCTACTTGACTCTGTTCATAAAGCAGATACATCTTCTCACCAAATGGAATCTAAAGTGAGCCCCGCAACATTACAGGGACTCATTTTGCTGTTCAGGAAATTAACTGTTACATACTTTAAGATATTCGCTGGACTGCAACACTCAAAAAATTTTCAGTGAATATTTGATAGCTGATGCAGAACAGCACTGAATTCCTACTAAATTCCTTAAAGTATGTGAATGAAAAACCAAAGCAGCATTGCCAACAAACTACAACCACAATCATACATAACCAAGATTGCCTTTCAATGCATACAAGCAAATATGCATGGTTCACCAAGGAAATTAAGTAATGTAGATGTTCAGAAACAAAAGAAAATCATAACATGTTAAGGTATCATACCATTTATCTGAGCTGGGTGTTTATGATGTTCACCTTTCCCATTAATATCAGCTACACCATTGTCCTCACTACTTCCACTTTCGCTACAGACACTTCCAAACATTGCCGAGGTAAAACAAGAAAAGAATTAGCACAAAATGATAGTACAAAAAAAACAGGAAATAACAATACAACAACAGCAATATCTATATATATTTTTTTAATTGTGCAGTATCTAAATACAAACAAAAGTGCATTTGATATGACACAATGCATTTATCATCCTCATTTCACCCTAACATAGTAACATGCTTCTTTATTTTCAACAACCCATTCTACAATGTATCTTGGCAAGAAGCCATATGCTTTTTCCAAGTCAATGACTCCAAACTTTTCAACCATAACTTCGTCTTTTCTTTGAAAGTCAAGATTTCATAGCCTGCAATGGGGCTTTCATCATTCCTGGGACCAGCACCACCATTTCAGACTAATTGGAAGTGATCTTAATCCTTATGCATATTTACTAGAAATTTTTCACACTGTAGCATTTGGCTTTATGAATATGGTCCAATTGAAGAGTCACAATTCAATTTTCCTCCTCAACCAGCTCACGGTGGATACTTATCCTGGACATGCCCAATCCCAATACTCCTTAAATGTTAAAGCTCCTCTTCTTAAGACCATTCATCATGCTCCTTGTATGAATTCACTAACAGATTGCAAAAACTTTCTCCAACTCTCTTTAATTTTTTTGACTTGTAGCTTTGGTTGACACTAATTCTAATAGCATATAATTTCAAGTCATTTAAACCATCTAGGTAGTTTTTATGATATCTCGTAAACTTGCCCATCCATTAAAGACAACAGCTCTTTGAAGTAAAAAAGACAACAAAATTTCCCAACAGATATTGCATTGTTTTCTTCATAATTTACCCAATTGAAAAATATAATCTGCACAAGGTTATTTAGTTCCATTATAAATATTCTCCCGAACCACCTTTTTCTACGACTCCAACAATTACATTGCTAATATTTTAAGTATTCATTATCTCTTATTTTATAATTACCAGAATCTCTTCTCATCTTTCAGAAGTTAAAATCATTTACTTTATTCCCATCTAAACTTGGCTCCTAAATTTGAGCTTTGATCTCTTTATTTCTCCTGGCTGCCTTTTTATGTTAACAACTTGAACTGCTAGTAACCTGAATTTCTGGCGTAAACTTGCAATCTTTGCATGCTTCATTATCTCAGTTAAGAAACCTCCCCTCAGTTCACACATTTTATAAAGTTTTAGAGTAGATGTATGAAACAACTTCAAAACACATACGCTCTGACAAACTAAAGAAAAGATGTGGAGAATGCTTTAAGTCTGCATCTATATGCATCTTCAAGTTCTCCTAGGCTACTAGCTGAATAAGTATAGTTAAATATGAGATCATAAGTTTCCATAAAGGATCCAGGAAAGGAGAAAAAGCAACTTTGAGAAAGAGATGCATAAATTGTTCAAAACCTTTTTAATTTGTGCTTTGCTCTCTTGTCACGCCTCCTTCGCTTTCGGTCTCTTCGTTTATCTCTCCTTTTCCCGCGTTTATACTTGTTTCTTCTAGAAGATCTCTTTCTCTTCTTTCGCCTATAGTCACTTGAAGAACTAAAGTCAGATGATGACGATGATGATGATATACTTGAATCAGAATCAGATTCAGACGATTCAGTCTCGCTATCTGAGGAACTTTCTGACTCTGATGAGTAATATTTTCTTCTCTTCTTTCTCCTGTCCCTAGAAGTCTTCTTATGCTTTCCTCTTTTCCGGGACTCAAGGCTATTATCCTCCAAAGAAGCCTCCTTACTATTTTTTGATTTATGCGATTCTTTTTTGGCTGCAAATGGAAGCGATTAAGTTAACAATACAAACTTGTGTTAGCAAGCACATAAAGCGATAACGATCTTAAGAGACGAACATTCCACAAAATAACTTTTAGCCATGCTCATCATCCAATATCAACTAGGTGACTAAAACCAACAAGTTTTCTTCTTCTTTTGGCATAAGCAACCGAAAAGAAAGAAGAAACGAGTGAAACAACAGCTCTATTGTTCTCGGCTTACCTTCGGAATATTCACCACAATTGATGATCTTAACCGTTACAGCAGGAGTCCACTCATCACCATCGCGCGCATTTTCAATTTTCTTAAGTACTTCGTGCCCTTTCACAAGTTTTCCGAATACAATATTCTTCCTGTTAAGCAATGCCATAATAAAGAAACCACCACAGAACGTATATTATTTTCAAGTCCCATACAAAAAATGAAGGGAAAAGACTAGAATACCATATTAGAAGCAATTCACCTGGCAAGCCAGATACATTTGAACAATATTGCAGTAAAACAAACCTGTCAAGATGATGCAATGGCTTAAAAGTGATCGTGAACAAAGAACCACGTGTTTCACGATCAGCTATTGCCATCGACAGAAGACCACGGTCATCATGCTTCATTTTGGATGGCAACTCATCTGAAATATGGCACAATTACGACTCAACATGTAAGACGGATGAATGTAATACTTCAATCCAACTAAGACATACTAAAAGCAAATAAAGCCAACAAAAACACTCCCACAACATAAGAAGTGTGGAGGGAGATATTACAAAACGGAATGGGTGCAATCCTCGAAAATTTTTATAATTGTAAAATCTCCTACTTTATTCTAAACTTGGGTGGGAACTAATGATATGGTTCTGTCCACAAAGATTTTGAATTTTTTTCATAACAATCAAATTACAGTCTTGTTTTTTAATATAATATAATAAGTACAATAAAAGATCAGATAAGATGTGAAAACCCTTATATATTTGATGCTTTCTCCTAGAAAGAAACTAGGATAGCGACTGCATACGTAATTCCATCAATTAACCATCTATCAATTACACAGCGACAACAATTCACAATCACAATTCTCCAAGGTCCAAATTACACGATCAACAAATTAGAAAAATGTAAAATAAGAGATCCTAACGACCATATTCGACAACTTACTCATAAAGAAATTAAATTTTAATGCTTTACAATATCTTAAAAGCATTAAAGTTTGAAGGGATTTTAATTGTACAGAACCATATTGTCTTCTTCTGTTACCAGGACAAAGTCCTTATCTTCAAACTTGTAATAAAAAATAAGCGTGCAAGCAATACATCCAACCATGTAAATATCTAAATGGCATCTAGAACTCCAATCAAATTAAAAATGATATCATGACGCACATTCAATCAAACCATAAAGCATATCAGTACAACCAACCGCGATATGTCTGAACTCTGAAGCGCAATTCTTTATGAAATTAAAAAACATAAGTTAATAAAAAAAAAGGACATGTCAGGAGTATGTCTGAACCCTGAAGTGAGTACAACTCCGAACTAAATTAAAAGTGAAAGTTAAAAATTTCAGTAAATGTCAGTTATATGTCTGAACTCAGAAGATTGTACGGTGTTCCTAATTAAATTAAAGAAGAAAGCTTAAGAAAGTCGAGACATGCCAGGAGTCTCATATTAAGTGTCAAGAGTTTGATCAGAACTTGTGTTAAACACATCAACCTTGTTAGAAACTTCTTAATTCTCGCACACTAAATAAAGGCACAATCATAAGCAGGGAAGTTATAATGTTCCTAGATTACTCCTTAAAAAATTGAAACAACAAGATAATAATTAATCGAACAACAGAAGTTATACATCATTGCAATCAAACATATAAGATATTGCCACTAAATTTTGTTACTCTTCATTTAAAAGATTTGGCAAACATTAAAAGATGTCATCTTTTTCTGACTGGAGGTTGTACTTCACTTTCAACATAATCAATCCACTTTCAGAGAACACCATTACAATGTTATTAATGATTTGGCAATGGTAATGGTGGACGGGTGATGACAAGAGGGCTACAGTTGACAGCAAGAAGAAAACTGTCGCTGCCACTTGCTTCAGGAAAGATGACAAAAATGATGCATAAGCAATATTTATCATCTTTCACAGCCTGTTTACATCCAGAGATCAAGAGTTAATAAAACTTGTAAACCACCTAGTCAGAAATTGAGCGGATACTCAGAATAATTGAACCCCACTTAATAAACCTAGTATTCCTGGATTTAAGTAGTGTAAATCAAAAAAAAAAAAAGTTAAGTACAACATCACAAACCTATAGGTCATACAGTTATAAGTAATGAAAATGTTTCAAAATAAGTTAGAGATGGCCTGCCGCAAAATTCAGAACATGAATTAAAGCCTACATCTCATAGATTTCATAGAAAGTAGATCCTTGTAGATATCATTTTCCCACTTTATATAAGTGGACAAGTACATACATAGTAAAATCACCAACCATACAAATCAAAAGAGGCAATCTGTGTCTCGGTTGCAACAGACTATACTCCAATGGAACAGCTAAAAACAACTTCGAAGTCCAAATCACCATCCCTAACCCATCCTCGGCAAAACATAATTTGAAGTAAATTTATAATTTCAGAAACATTTCATTTTGCTTCCCCGATAACTGAGGAAATTTGGATGAAAACTTGGGAAACATGTTCCCTATCTCAAGGGTTGAGGCTATAGCAGGAACAAGATACTTTTAAGCCGACATAACAATTATGAAGTTTAATAAATGTGTACCATATTTGACAATGTAGATGCTATATCAATAACTAATTGAAGAAAGGCATAACTAAGTAAATAGTAAAAAAATGAGCACGCACTAAATGCACAACGCATGATGCAACAGCATGATATACCATATTCTTATAACTGTTACCAAACAAGTTAACGTGAAATACTATATTCTCAAAAAATGTTCACAAACAAGTAAGCATAATCTCTGCGCACAAACCATTCAAAGACAGCAAACAGGAATATTGTCAAACTAAGTGGAGTTAAGACTGAATGTTAGGGTCAAAGGAGTCATTTGATAGTAAGATCTATAAGGGGCAATGAGGAATGAATAAAGATGTACACGAGTATGCCTGTTTAGTCCTTTGTAAGGACAGTATGAATCACTTATTTGTGAGTATCCAGGCAAACCATATCTCATATTTGAGAGTATGCCTGTTTAGCCTTCAATAGAAATTTCGGAAACAATATCTCTTATTGAGAGTATCCAGGCAAACCAAAAACGACAAAAAAGTAGAAAAAATAAAGCAATGCAATTGTATTCACCTGGAAACTTCTCACCGTATATGCTCTCTCCATAAGTTCCTGCAAGTTTTTATAACAAGAGAATATGAGCACCTTGTCAATCCAGTTCGTCGACACAGCACCTATCACTCAGACACTCAAACAAAAACCATGTATCAACCAAAAAATTATACATATACACATATATATCAGTTTATATACATACATACATGCATACATATATGTGTGCGCGTATGTTTATGTATGAAACAAGCAGACCCATCAAATCATAAAGATCACATTCAATACTTTCATTATGAAGTATAAACTTTGCTCTTCATTTGCATCCCACAACCAGCTGACCGATGATAAATGTCATATTGAAGATGAACCAAAATGATTTCAATACATTAGCCTAATTTCAACCAATTATTGATATGCACTTATTTACAAAATAAACAATTGATAGTCACAAAGTTTGTAAAATAAACCAACAATTGCAAGTGCATATACAGGTGAAGTTACATAAAAGTCAAAAATATCAACGATGTAAGAAAAACATGTTTCTCTTTCCTTGGATGGCAAAGCCGGAGTGCACAAGCATAACTTGCCTTTGAGGGATGTTCACAATGACATTGGAATAAAATGTTTCTTTTTCCTTTAATCGAGTTAGAATGTTATTATTATACATAAAAAAGACGCATTAAACCAAACTTTTGAATCACTAAATCTATTTTGTTAAAATCATATAGTAAATGCTTCCCAACTTTGTAGCCAAAGGTAAAGAATTTATAAGAATGTAGTAAAGTTTGAAAGGCAATTAGATCGAGTTTATCAAGGTCAAGAAAGAAAAATGCGAACAAGTATACAAGTATGGCCGATTAAAAAATTTCAGTCCAGTTTGTCTAGTCACGAATACAAGAAATAGAAGACTGGCAGAATCACCCAAACACCACAAGTTAGTGCCAAAAGAAAGGGAGTGAAAAAGAACTTGCATTAACTACTTAATAGAGACCAAAAAAAGGTAAAAACATTAACAAGTGACAAGGAATACATACCATCTCTTTTATAAAAATCCCCACCCTGCAGCATGTCAACAATACGAGTTAGTAAAATTGTTTGTAAACATAATTACAAAATACAAAAAGTTAAAATAAATGGTATGCTAAATTCTGGCAAACTTTTGAGGATAAACAACCAAGTACAACCTTAAAACTACATCACAAGAAAACCAGTGGTGACCACCAGCCCTGTATCCTACAGCATAAACAAGGATAGCTGACCAAAAGATGAGAGAACTTCAAACTCATACTTAACAAACCAAGCACATTGGGTAGTTAAAAATATTTCATCTTCTCCCAATTGATTGGTGTGTGGAGAGCAAAGGACAAACCTGAGCCATTGAACCTTTTACAATGTGATGGAAAAAAGATCCTTTGTAGTGAAGAGGTCTTCCTGTCCTAGAACTGATTCCCTTCTCCCCTGCGCAACCAAAGAGAGAAGAATATCACAAGTTGAAACAATGAGGTAGCAAACAAAATGGCTCAGACAAGAATTATCAAAAACTACGCTTCATCAAATATCTAATGTAAGCATGGAACCCTAGTTTTAGTGAGTTTTTTCTTTTCGTTATAAATATGATAAAACTCTTTATGTAATAGGCACTTCGATGCTGAGCCAAAGAAAGATAATACAATAGTCAAATAGATATTTGCACGTGCATCCAGAAACGAAGACACAAAAATACAATAAATCACAAAGGATTGACGAATAAGCTGTAGGGTTAATATATAAATCCACGGATAACATATCGATTCACTGCCAGCCAATTCACAAACACTTTCTCTGGTTCTTAAATTTTATCAAAATAACAAAACTAACAACACGGGAAGAAAATGCAACTGATAGTAGAGATAGGAAAAATATTGGAAAAAGAAATGTAAACTAATGAATTGCAACAAATTAACAATGGGATGTAGATATCAGACAAAATAATGACAGTAAGTATACGAAAAGGCTGACTCTTGTGGTAGATGATTTCAACTCAAAAGAGACGTACCTGTACAGAGTGCACGGAAGTTTTCTGCAGTATAGGGAGCCACATCAGAGAAAAGCTGGAAGGCAAAATATAAATCACTGAGGTGCAATAAATTTTTGAAGGCATAAAAGTGGGACAAAAAGAAAACAGCAACAAATGAAGAAATTTTAAACAAGGATTGAGACTTTCCTGCAAGGCGGCAAACTTTCGCAAGTCGAAACAACACGACTTTATGCAATAGTAAATTTACAGACAACATTACAATACCTCAAAAATCATCCTTTCAACAGGACTGCCATCAATAGACACATCCATGAACACTCGAGGATTCTTCTTAGTCATGTTCTTCGTCGAGATTAAACAACCTGCATCAATTAAATAGAGAAAACAGCACATGTTAGCTAGCAAACACCTACACAAACAAAACCAGAAAATTCAGGAAAACAACACAAAAGACTGAAATAGTGATTAGTTATGTATCTGGCACCTATGTTTCGATTTTGTATATAGAAACACAAGAAGAAATGCGTTCAGCAGATTGTTTCCCAAAAAGAAACCTCTACCAAGTTAATTTCTTAGGTTCCAGCAAGAATTTTGGAAGTTGATTGAAACAAAGATAACAAAAACAGATTCTTCAAATGTTCTATTTGGTAGAGAAGCCAATGGAAAAAAAGACAGATTCGAAATATTCTCATTTACAAAAAACCGCACACACTAACCCAAGCTAGGGTTCTAACTCATTTAGTAAATCGGGGCAATTTCTTTTTGAAATGATTAAATTCAGCTTTTCTAGACTCTATTTCGAGGAAATAAGTATACAGTTTATATATACAGTTTATATATACAGTGGAAACTAGTGCGGATACATACACGTATCACTTGAAACATAACACTACAATTAACAAAGACCACGCATACACTTGCACAATGAAAAAATTAACACAACAGCTTGAGAGCTATTGGTGCAGCAAAGCACAACAGCTCGCGAACTATATCTACTGATTCAAGCTAGGTCTCAAACTCGTTTAGTAATCCAAATAATCAAATTCAGCTCGTTTAGACAATACACACACAATCAAAGACACCAATTTTTTAAAAAAAAATTGAAAGAAAATCAATATAACATTTAACTAAAAATAGTCATCAAACCACAAGAAGCCAGACATAATATTCTAACAAACAGAAACCACACATACAATTACACACACACAAAAAAAAAATGAAAATAAATAAAACGGTTACCTTGTGAGCTATAACTAGGTGTATCTGTTTCCTTATCTATATGTAATGAAAACCCTTACGCATGCATACATGTATTAGGCACCATCGAAAACAAATAAAATACAGGATCATAATACTGCGACTAACAAAATCCACACTTCCACTTGCAGGAAGCTTGAGAGCCTTTCGCGCAGAGGCTTAAACAGCCAGTAAGCTATTTCTAATGATTCGAGCTAGAACTCGAGCACATCTAGTAAATAGATGTAAATCCCTATAGAAATAATCAAATTCAGCTTGCTTAGACCATACCCACATAATCAAAGTTGCTTTCCTTGTTTCCAACAAAATTTTTGAAACAAAATCACAATAATATTATCGAAAAATACTCATCAAACCACAAGAAGACAGACATAATGTTCAGATTAACACAAACCACACATACAATCACATAAAAAGGTAAAAAAATAAAATAAAAAGGTAGCTCATAAGCTATAACTAGGTGTATCTATATACTTGTACACAAACAGTCCGTAAGCTATTTCTACTGATTCAAGCTAAAGCTTGAGCAGATATAGTAAATAGATGCAAATTCCTATAGAAATAATCAAATTTGGCTCATTCAGATAATACACACACAGCCAAAGTTGCTTTCTTTGTAACCAACAAAAAATTTAGAAAGAAAATCAAAATAACATTAATGGAAATATAGTCATCAACCCACAAAAGGACAGACATGTGTATTTGTTTGGTCGCAGCTTTTAATCTCAAGTTTTTTCAGCTTTTAAGTGTAATTGACAATTCAACTTGTAAGCTGAGTTTTTTTGGCTGTTTCAACCTAAACAAGCTAGAAGTTTTAAGCGGAATACACCAACCTTTTATCTGAAAAAAACTACTCCAAGCTTTTAAGCAAAAACTGTAACCATACAAACCCATAATATTCAGATTAACACAAACCACACATATAATTAAATAAACAAAAAACTAGAAAAAGAAAAAGAAAAAGGTAGCTCGAGAGATATAACTAGGTGTATATGTACGTAATCAGAAATCATATGCATAGACACAGATTAACACAAACCACACATAAAATTACATAAAAATAAATAAAACCCTAGAACTAGGTGTATATGCATGTAATTAGAAATCATATCCATAGATACATGTATTAATAAGCAGTGATTTTATCTTTGAGCTGCAGTAACGGATTACCTGAGAAGATAAAATCTAATCGGAGAGAGAGAGAGAGAGAGAGAGAGATGAGGGCTGGGGGAGAGACGGAGAGAGAGAGAGAGAGATGTACCCTAGCGAGATGACCTGATGATGGATGCTACTGGACTGGGCTTTTGTACTATTCCGGGTCCATGGGTTACCCAATAACCCGACGGGTGTCTTTCATTTCCCCAAACAAATAAGAAATAAGTTTCATCAGTGTGTTTATTTTTTCAATTTATATAGAAATCTCAACATAACTAAAATTTTTATAAAAAAATTTTTTTTTTTTTTTTTTTTTTTTAATATATAGAACTTAAAAGTCTAATACCAAAGCTTTTCCCCACCACGTTCTTTTTATGCATTTTTTTTCTTTTTAATGGAACTTAAAAGTCTAATACCAAATCTTTTCCCCACCATGTTCTTTTTATGCAATAGTAACCTAGTCTTACCATTGTCTGAAAGGACCCGACCAAATAAAGGGGTGATACTCTTTGATTTTGAGTACATTATATTATATTTTTTTGTTGGTTGGTCTAGTTGGGGCTCTGTCCTCCCATGTTTTAAAGGGAAGTAGCCTCTATAGGATAAATTATTATAAACTAATAATAATTTATTATCAATATTTTTAATTAATATTAGTTGCAAGAAATTATTCTTAATTTAAAAAATTTTGCCCTCAAAATACAGCAAAAAAAATTTCTTATATTGAGAGCAAATTCGCTTTAAAGTTACTTTATGAAAAATTTCACTTTGTTTGGCACGAGGGTTCCTAAATACCCCTTTCATGTTATATATATATGATTTGAAGTATGACGTAGTTCTACAATACTTGTTTTTGTCCTAAATTCATTGTTTCTTATATTTTGCAACTAGAAGTTTGAGTTTTTTTTTGTGCATAAAAAATATAGGGAATGAAGAAGTTATTCCATCTCAGCTTCCCTGTCGCAAATTTTATAAGAATTTACAATGGTAACTACAGATCACCCACCGGAAAGACTTTTAGCAACGAAACTCGAACTTAAGTTTTCTTATGATTAATTGAACGGTACTTATCAACTCAACCAACTCTCATCGTCGAAGTTTTGGTTTATCACCAACACAAACTAGTGGTTACTTAATTTTGTTCTTACAAGTTTTCAACCTTTAATCTTTCAAAAATAAAAAAAAAAATTCAACTTGTATTCTAAAATAATAAATTTGAACTCTAGGAAATATCTTGTTGTGGTTTTCTAGAAATTATTGGTTTTAGAATATTTCTATAAATGTACTATTAGGATCAACTTGTCGAAATCATTGCAATAATTTCAATTCAAGATCAGAAATAGTTAAACAAATAAGATCAACAACCACCAAAGTTCTACATTGCATCATGATTAATATAATTGAGCTTAAAGAAGTTGTGCCCTAAATTAAATTTCAATTCTTATTCATGCGAACACATATATTTGAATTTATGAATTTCCAATATCAATTTTCTTCCTTAAATTATATTATCACACGCGGGAACTTCCCAATGGTAATAGACTCATATATATATTTGCAAAAATCATATTTCTCTAATTTCCAAATTCTAAAGGAATTTACATTTTTTATAATCTCTACTCACCCCGACACACACACAAATTTAACGCCTAGTTTGAAATGCTAAAGTTTTTTAAAATTAGCTTCTTAGAATATTTTTTAAAAGTTGATTTTAAAAGTAGATGTAATCCTAATATTTTGTAAAGAAATTCTAACATTTAGTTTGATAAGTATTGTGGTGTTTGAGTTTGATAAGTATTATGGTATTTGAGAAAGTTGATATTTTTATTATGAAAAGACAAAAATAGGTAATGTATTGGGAATGGATAAAATATAATTAAAATTATTTTAATGATAAAAAGTAGACATAGTTTTTAAAAATAATCCTTGGATTGCTTCTAAAAGGATCGTTTAAAAAATAACAACATATTCTAAAAGCATGTGCTTTAATATTTTATTAAACATCACTAGATACAGTTTTAAGAAGGAAAAAAAATGCTTAGTGTATGCTTACCTCCAAACGATAACATACAGATAAAAATGAAAAATGCAAAAAAAAAAAAAAGAAGAAGAAGAGAATATTACATCATTGAGTTTTCAAACCTGATCTGGCAACTAAATTTTGGCTATAAAACAATGTCAATTTCATACAATTTTGCAGATGTTATTGTAGCAGTAACAAAAATATGACAGATAATAATACACAAAAACGACGACTTACGGGTTGTTTCTTCGAAGTGCTTCTGATTTTCTTTCTAAATTACGGTACAATTCATATTTTCAAAACATCAAAAATAAAACAAAAGCACCCAAAAATGAGTAATACCAAAAGGGACTTTGCATGGTTACAACACATAGCCATCACGGGATTTTTCTTTTCCAATTTTTCGATACCTTTTGGCGTCACAAGAACGTCCTTTTCTTGGAAGGATTATCACATAACTCCAATTTTGATGCTTGAGAATGAGAGTTTCATGTATTTCCACCTTTTAGAGCTCCCGAGACGATGCATCCCTAATAGAATGGCTAAAAGGTTGTACTCTCAAGTCTCAGTAGCTCCTCGTTTGGCTCAATGGGTCGTAATCATAAGCATCGCCAGCCTTAACAAAACGCCCCTTCACACGTCTCCTTACATCAGCCCTGGCCTTGCGAGAAGCGTAGCGTACCTTTTTATCGAATCTAGAATCACATTTCCAAAACAAAGATCAACAAAAGAGCAACACTTTGTGAAATAAAGTCACTAGCAAAAGGGGGAAAAAAATTCAAAGCTTATAAGCCAATACTCGGGTCGAGTAAAGAACTAGTTATCCCAATGTAACAGTAGAAACTATGTTTGGCTGCACAAAATATGACAAATTAGCTCAAGACCGAAAATAGAATGGACTCAAGACTCAGGAGGGGTGGTGTTGTGAACGACTTTTAGGTCATGGCATCATGATAAGAGATGTACTACCGTCTCACCTAGAAAATTAAGCTGTTAGGGAGAGAAGTAGTACGGTATTTATCGCCTTCAACAAGTCCCCTGACTCATGGCATAATCTTTAGCCGAAAAATAACGAATCATTTATTCAATTGGATTGTGGTGAGACTTGAAAATAAAATCTATGCATGCTCTAATATCATGTTAAGTGATGTGTTCTCATCTCACCTAAAAGCTAAAAGCTGAGAAGGTAGCAAATCACCTAAGAGGTCACACTTCGGGCACCCAAACATAGTAAAAATGTGCCCACAACATTACTAATGCCATACACCCTTTTATATTTATGCCAAACACGGCAAAGAGCACATGCAAATAACAGAAACTGAATATCCTGTCCCATCTTTAAGGAGCGCATGGACGGGAGATAAGGGAAAGCAAATTCAATCTATTTCTTTTCATTCCTTAAGGAGACGTTATTAGCCCAAATAGTTTCATTACAAGACTAGCTGCCGTAATTACTTGATTAGTACTCCTTTTGGGTAAAAACCATTACACCCTCTACCAACTAAAATTAGTCCATATTTCTATTTTGGGATGACCAAAATTATTGTCCATTTCCAAAAACAAAATCCACTACATATAGTAACTTTACTAAACTACTCTTATTTAATGAAATTTACAATTGTAAATATTCACATTCTATATTTGATAAAGGGTAAATTTGTAAAAAGTAATAACAATTAATGCATGGACACTCATTTATTGATGTCCTTGATATTAAGTTCGGTTTTTCATAGAAAACAAAAATATGTTGGACGAAGGGAGTATAACAGAAAGAGATACAATTATGTAAAATTTAAATATGCAGCGCAAAAAAGTGAAGGACGAAACATGTCTTACTTGCGAGTCTTTTTCTTTTCCTTATAGCGCAAAACGGCGCTGCTCCTGCTCGTCGAAGGGAATGAACTCTCGGGACACGGCGAACACCACGGGGGAGGCTCTCCCATCAGAATCATGGGAGAAACTCCGCTCTCCTGAAAATCGCCAGTGTTGCTTTCTACGGTGAGACCCGAAAACGAGAAGCTCGAATGGGCTTGCCTTGAGAAACAAAAGTTGGGCTCCGTTTTAGCACTCATCCCAGAATCAGCAGATGCCGCGTTGCTGCAAGTGGGTTGAACGGCATTTCCCAGTTGACCAGATGAACTCTGGGAAAATAAGCAGCACGAGTCAAAAGAGAGTTCTGAAATCACGAGGACATTTTGTTTTACAATGGGTTCAAACACTATTCAACGGTAATTGTGGATAGAGCGCCAACATATTGCCTATAATCAAAAGAACGAATTAACATCATAGTTTTTCTTACGTCACGCACTTACCAAAACCATATGTGCATGTAATTAACATCTCTCTTTTTTCTTTCATTAGAGGTTTACAAAGGGGTAGCACCGTCGGAATTCAACTTTCCAAATTTGCTCACGAGCTTGAACGTGCTGACAAATTGGAGAGCACGGAGATGGAGGTGGAAATGTAGTGTCCTGACTCCTGATAGCACAATTCGAATTTCAAGAACATCGAGTTTTTATAAGATAAAACTCTCAAGTTCTTAAATCGAGGTACCAAAGAAAGGCTTTAAACGACAGAGAAATCTAAGGTCAACATTGCACGTTCTTTCCAGATGTTACATCTAACGAATTTCCAATGCTAAAGTCAGACATTCTACAGCACAAACCTGTTTCGTTGTTCGCATTATTAACAAGGATTCTATGCTTTGGAAAGGGCACGCATCGGAGGATAGGAAAGGATTCACAAAGAGGTACTAAACATATGTTGTAAAAAAAAAAATTTCTCAAAGTCTTACTCTGGAGGGTATAGCCATTCCCTGCAGGAGACACAGATAAAACATAATAAGAAAATGATTTACGTGTTGACAAACATGTGTAGAAAGTGTGCCGACGCTTAAGTGTCAATATACTGTGTGTTGATCTTGTTTCTAGGGACAGGATTAACACACAAGATATCGCCACATACGAGTTAGTACACTTTCTAAACATGATTGCTACATGTATCATTACTCAACATAACAACTAATTTTTGAAAGGAAAACGAAAATAAAAATCATGTCGTCAGACAACATCCCGAGAAACCAGTGCTACGCAGACAGCAAAAGAAGCGATTTCAATAGACAAAGATGTTAATATGAAAACCGGAAGATCTATTTTCACACATAGCATTACAAGATAAATATTACATACAAACTGATAGTATAGTAGGGAAATATTCAAGATAAGAGTGAGTAACATAAAAAAAGAAACAAAGCAGCATATATTACCTGACAGTTCAAGTCAGATCCAGACATCTCCTTTGCCCCAAACATGCTGCCAATTCCATCGGCACCAAATAGTTGTTGCGGGTCGTTAAAGGCTACACCAAATAGTTCTTCATAATTCTCGATATTCAAGTCGATTTCATCTATATCAAAGTCCTCGTAAAATCCACCATCTTCGCATGTGCCAGGTGGTTTTGTTCCAGGACAATACATCTGTATTTAGTTCAGTTAATTGAAGTAAGTCATCAAGCCACAAAACAGCCAAATTTTAGAGTAAAGTACTGAAATAAGTCGGTTTTCAAACTTATTTGCAAAAACCAGCTTGTTTTTGAAATTATTTACCAAAGCAAGCATGCTCACATGAGTCTGCCGTTAAACGGCATACTCAACAGACTCGTTATTGGCAATGACGTTTTTAAACAACAATTTGATTATTCGACTAGAACTCATCATTACCAATGGCATGTTTGTTGAACACACCTTTGGCAAGGGCAGGTTAGGGTTAACAAGTTTTACTTTGGCATATAGTTTCAAAACAAGTTAGTTTTGGTAAATAAGTTTGACAATCCGTAAGTTTAGGCACTTTAAATATTAAGCATAATTATACTATGGACAAATAAAGCTGACAACCCAATAGTACCTCAAAATTAAATGAGGATAAACAGCATAAAACTTTTGCATTAATCTTAAACAACGTTAAGAAACATCCCACCAACAAATTTTCAAGTGTTGAACTTGAACATTGGGAGGGAGTAAAGAGGAAATAACATTACAGAAGTGAAATATTGATATCGATAGATAACCAAATAGAACGTATTTTACATAATTAACGGGTAGAATAGTTTTCTTTGCCGCGAACCACAAAATCTGAATCAAGTCTTATATTTCGCAAAATTAAAAGTAGACAATGAACTTGTTTTACCACTCATGAAGCAGTCCAACAAAAATTTTGCAACAAAAAGTGGAAGGGAAAAATTAGCCGATCCCCTCCCAATGAAAATTAGCCCCTTGCATGTTACCGATCAACCTTAATTTTTTATTTTTCTTTTGCCTACACAACCATGCTCTACATTTCTACCCTTCCACTTAAAAGTCTTAAACGGTCCCCATTTGCTCTCCCAAGCACCTCATATCACATGGTTGTTTGTGGTCCGCAACTAAAATACTCATAGTTGCATGTTATTGATGGCATGATCTGTTTCCAACGGAAGACACAACTCGATTGCATGTTTTCTTGTGCTTTACTCGCAATAAATTTGATTTCATCCATCTGATAGGTAGGTGAGTCCCGACCCACATAACACATGAGGAATGCCACGTCAGGACCAGGTTCATCATACGCTCCCTATGCGTCACTTGCTCTCTTAGGATATGCCTCCTCTCACTCTCGAACTATTATCCTCTTTGGGCAATTACACCATCACAACCACCTCTTTCTCTCAATCGAAAGTACCCATTCTTTTGGTAGGTGTTTTACTTTAAGGACGTCAAAACACTTCGAAAGGTTTCGCGGACTTTGGATACAGCCAGAAGAGCATCCCTCGGGAGCTCTCATTACTGCCCATCCACGGGACTCATTCGGGTTTATGGATCAGTGCCGAGTCATGACTTTCTAAATATTGAACTTGTTAGAATATATTTAGATTTGCTAATATCAGATTTATTCTCCAGGAAATATTTTATTTCCTAATTATGTTGAGATTTGATTTTATTACTATTATATAGATTTGATCTGATCAGGCTTGTTGTACAAGGCTTATCAAATATCAACTCTATATATAGATGTTCTTTTAGTATTTATAGTATATCAATAAAAGTTCTCTCTTACTCTGTATTAAATTCGATAAAACTAGATATTCCTTTACTTTTTCTACTTATAAAAACAAGAAGCGATAACAAATAAATCTTCTTAGGGGATCAAAGAAGAAACTGTAACTAGACTTCATATCCACTAAAACTTCAAGCATCACTAATTATAAAATGTGTTCGTATCCAAACAGGAACTTAACCTTCTGTTCAAAAACGATTTGTCAATTACCTTCGACGAACTCGAATTTCCAATCTGTGCCTTGGAGTTTATTTGCGGTAGTGAAGAGGAACCCACCCAAAGGCCGGACTTACCAACATTTTTCACATCATCGCCCATTTCGATTATGGTACAGTCATTTTGCTCATACTTACTCTCATTTATGTTCATTGAGCTCATTCCCTTTTCACAGTTTGACTCATCCTCACCAGGAACACTCGGAACGAACGACCAGATTGTTGACAGCTCAGCAGACGAAGGGCAACCCGAGTAACAGTTAACCGCCTGTTTCTTATGCGTCGACGCTTCTGCAGAGGCGTTGTGTCCCAACCAATCGCAGTTTTGGCAAAGGGAAAGCTTCTCTTCGACGCAACGAACAAATGCAGGCTGCGAATTACATCTCTCGCATAGAAGTGTACGAGAGTGGCGTCGTGAAAGCGCATTTGCTGAATGGACATTTCGGTCGCAAGACAAACACAAGCAAGCTGCGTCAGAACGGCAATATACCATTGATCTTTGCTCACCGCAGAAATCACACATATAACCCATTTCTGAACTAATTCTTCTTGGCCAAATTGAGTTCGACTGGAGAAGTAGTACTTTTCGTCAATTTAACAAATCACTGCAAGACTATGTCTCAATTGATGGACGTTAGCTATTAGCTTCTTGAATGGATTGCTTTTATTTAAACGTTATCTGCATAAAGCAATAAGATAAGATTGAATCAGAAGATGAAAATCACGAGAGAATTAAGTTAAATATAATCAAGACAATTAGCTCGTCTTTGGTTATAGATATTTTAGGTTGGTTTTCAGTTTAGAAATATAAAATATTACCAGAAACTAGTTTAGCAAATGGCATCCGGAAAGTTTCCAAGATATGAGTTACAAACGCGGTTTTAGAAACCAAAATCAAGCTGCAGATGGAAACCAAAGTCACTATTTTGTGAACAAAATTTAGAGAACTCAAATCACAACAAAAGAAATTTTGTTATGTCCACACATTGTAATATTTTTTTCTTTCCCTAAAAATCTGATCGACGCATTAAAATAGCAGTCGAAAATGCTATCCTGAAGTAGCATACCTACAGATAAGAAAGAAACGCACACAAAAATTTGCTATAAAATTCCCAAAAAACGAAAACAAAAATGACAAATAAAAAGAACAGCACATAACATAAGCAGATCCATACAGGAAAGGCAGACTTAAAACAAAAGCAAACTTACCAAATAAAAAGAATTTCAATACCTCTAGAAAATAAAATGATGGCTTCACAATAACATGAAATGAGGGAAAATATTGGAAATTAAGAAGAAATACTATCTTGATTCAGCTGAAAACTGTGACAAAGCAAGCAAAAAGTGCTTTTTGCAAACTTGACAAAACTTTTATCCTGAAATAGCATATCCACATTAAAGAGAGTCACACACGAGTACAATGATTTTTTATTTTTCTAATAATAATTTGAGAACAATGATTGCATACAGAAAATTTGCTATTTAATTTCCAAAAATGGAAAAAAAAATATTGCTCTATAAAAAGAAGAATTGGGTATGATAAGAAAACAAGAGATCATCAGACAAAAAAGCTGATTTAGAAAAATAAAAATAAAAAATTTATAAACACTGTTTAATGCAAAATTGAAGAATTTATTAAAGGAAAATGAATTCAAATCTACATAGGTCAGCAGAAAATAATGGAATTTGAAGTTATACACAAATACATACAAACAATTGCATAAAGCTATAAACAATATGACAAAAATTGCCTATATTTTACAAAAACGGATAAAAAAGAAAAAGAAATAAAAGAAAATATGTATAATACATGAGACACTACAAAAAAATTATCAGAGAAAATACAGAATTAAGAAAATAAACAATAAACCCTTCAACCTTTAAGATGCAAGCTAACCCAAAAAAAGAAAAAAGGATAAATGAATAAAATTTATGAATTTATAACTATTTCAGCCAAAAGCAGTGAAATCTCAACCAGTATTGAAAAAGTCCATATGCTTTTTTAGATGAAGAAAAAAAAAAAAAAAAGCAA
>MKEJ01093143.1:0-11543 GCA_001753735.1 Embelia ribes
AACATATTTTATTGAAATATTAATTATGGAATGACCTTTTTATTACTTAAACGAAGCATAAATATCATGATTATCACATACCTCAACTAGAACATTGCTACTGCCGAGTAATAGAAAAGAAATTTTATAAAATAAGTAATAGACTAACTCACTTTCGTATGAATCACGATTATAATTAACAAATGTAACAAGCCTTTAAATCCCTAAGTTGCCATAGAGGACGAGTTATATTAATGTGAGGGTTTACAGTGATGTTACCTACAAATATCGTAATTTTTTAATTATTTTTTATTATCACTATTTATTAATTTTATTTTCTAGTAAAATTAACCAATCTCTCTATAATAACAATAAATTGCAGACATTTCACTTGAAAATATTTTTTTTTGGTGTAAATGAATGGTATCCAAGTACTTAAACAAGTCCCGATAAGCATTTCTATGTAGAATGTGGAACGTGATTGTGTACATGAAGTTATTCATAGTTATTAAGTACTGCATGGAAAACTCTTCTTTATGCACTAGACTAGACTTTACTCTCATAATTTCAAGGTTACGCTAGAATATGATAGCGTTTTTAGTGGTAGCCTTACATGTATTAAATACAATTCCCTTGATTTATGTTTTTTTAGAAATTTATTTATTTTTAGATATTTTATGTAATGTTGGCAAACTCAAAACATTTCTTAAGTCAGTTTATTTAGGGTATTTTGTGGCTTTGATAGTTGGAAAACAGCTTGCGGAAAAGGCTAAGTGAGCAAAATAGGTTTAAAGGTTAAAAATATCCATATACACAGATGGTAAAAATCTATGATTTTAGGATGGAACACAAACTAACTTCGATTCAATTGTTACGATATATCTATCTTCGGTAAGTGGCGCCTAAATATTGATATGTCATCAACAGAGGTATTTACAAAATAACACAATGAACGTGTGTATATATATATATATATATATATATTTCTCATTTTTTTCAATATTTTTTCATTTTTTTTTAATGTACAAGAAGAATATGAATTGATATGAAAGTTATGATAATACAACAATAGACAATAAAGTTCTAGGCATGAATTTGGAAACAAAAACTAGCTTGTTGAAAGGGTTAGATCGTCATTCATCTTGATTATTTCTCCACTTTGCAATAGAATAATTTTTCTTGGCACAAGAAATTATAGGATCAAAGGTTAGGAATTTTGGTGGCTTATTAGTGAGAGGGCTAGTTGGTATTTCTTTCTTTCTCTCTCTCTTTTTGTTTTTACTTTTCGGTAGAGGTTTCAAGGACAATCGAATAGATAGGTAACACCATTCTTAAAATATGAGATGAATTTGTCAATAAATAAACTAAAAAATTATCATTTTATTTTATTTTTTAAAAACAAAGAATTACAATACAACACATGCACGACCAAGGGATAATGGAGGTCTTAAACTCACAATATATAGGCTATTTGTTTCTTTGTATGGTGCACTTTTAAGTCTTGAGTAATGGCTTCAAAAGATATTCAATGCAGTGCTGGTCAACTTTTGAATTGCCAATTGGTGATTTATGAGTGTAATGGATTAGAAAACATTTACAAGATTCGAAAATACAAAAATATCATATTATTTTTTTTTTAGAAAATATTACAAGTAAATTATTAATAGAGAGAAATTAATTAAAGCAGAAAGAAGCACTTAGATAGTATATTGTTTTATAACTATTTTTTTAATATTTTAGATTTATATCGAAAACTTAAGCAAAATATAAATGTTATAAGAAAAATGAAAAGAGATAGCCTGTTATACGTCGTTTAAGGTCAGATTCGTAAGACCGCATGCCCAATTGCAAACATGACATTCTCCACATAAGCATATACGTCGGAGTATCTCAATATCATTGTTTGCTCTGCCTCATATAAATTCTAGTTTTTGATATCTATTGCCTAAAAGAGAAACACCATTATCATATCTTTTTAAACTGTAACAATTATTTATGTTCCAAAAACCGTTATGACAATTTGTTCGGGGCACACTTTACACATACTGCTAGAAATTTTGCTGTTCTTTTTTCAGTATAAGAACTCTTACCAAAATAAGGTTTTATATTTGATAGCTTTGATTTTCTTATCGCATTAGTTTTTTGGCAGATAATTTCTCTTAACACTCTTGGGAAATAACGGAATATGCACATAGAAAATACCAATATTCTTCCATCTATATGCGTAACATCTCTAACGTCTGTCATTCTACACAAGAAACATTATTTAAAAAAAAAATTCTGGAGTGTCTCAGATTTAATTTACTCTACCTCCAAAAATATGAATGGCTATCCACAAAAAACTCATGACTTAGTAAAACGGTGTGTCCTTAAAAGAAAAATGTTCTGAAATGTCTCAGAATTAATTTACTCTACCTCCAGGATAATAATTTGCTATCACACCACAATTTTAAATACATAATCAGTAATAAATATTAACATAATTTTAAAGTTTTTATCCTCCAAAGTTAGTTAACTTTTGCCACGAGATTATGTATTTTCAAATCTTTCTGATGGATTAGCGTAATAAGTCAAAATTGTTATATATATATATATATATATATATATATATACATATACATATTTCATGGATAGTGTAACAAAATATTGCCATTATTTTCTTTTTTACACCCTAATATTTTTTATATAATCATTTATTCTTTTCTCTCCCTCAACTGACTTTCACATTATCCTCAATGTTGGAGGGAATCCAAATTTTCACACAAAGATACAGGTACTACTATTCTCCCTTTAGATTAAATTTGGCATTTCACTATTTCTAATTTAAAGGTGGCTATACCGGACCAAAATAGTGTAGAAAAGAAAGGGAAAAAAATAAATAAATAAAAAAAGGTCAAAAGTTAGCATGAGCGAGTATATATTTTTTTATGTGTTATTTATCATAAACTGGATCGATCAATATTTCGCTTTCAATCTCGACCTTTGGAAAATCAATGAAAGATTTTAATTGTTGGCCATTTACTTTAAACATATTGCCACTTTGAGGATTTTCAATTTCGATAGTACCACAAGGGAAAACCTTTTTTACAACATAAGGACAACTCCATTTTGTTTTAAGTTTACCCGGAAATAAATAAGTCTAGAATTATAAAGTAAATCTTGTCAAAAGATTAGAATTCCTTACAGAGAATGGACTTATCATGAAATACCTTTTGATGAATTTTCTCAATTTTCACATTATTATATGTATCATTTATAATTTCTTCTAATTCATTAAGTTGAAGTTTACAATATTTTTCAGCATTATTTATCTCAAAATTTAAGTTTTTTATGGTCCAAAACGCTCGATGTTCAAACTCAACAGGGAGATGACAAGCTTTGCCAAATACTAGTTGGTAAAGTGACATTCCTAAAATGGTCTTATATACAATTTGAAATACCCAAAGTGCAAAATTTAATCGGGTGGACCAATCTTTCCTATTGGGATTCACAATTTTCTCTAAAATTTGTTTTATTTCACGATTTGCTAACTCAGCTTGGCCATTTGTTTGCGGGTAGTAAGTAGTGGATATCTTATGCATAACACCATATTTTGTGGCTAAACATTGAATTACTTGATAGCAAAAATAAAAACCATTATCACTTATTAGAGTTTTAGGAACTCCAAATTGTGACATGATGCTATCTTTTAAGAACTTTGTAGCCATTTTACTATCACACGTACGACAAAGGATTGCTTCTACCCATTTACTAACATAGTCTATTCTAATCAAAATATAAAGAAAACCAAAGAATGGTAGAAATGGACCCATAAAATCTATACCCCAACAATCGAAAATTTCAATTACTAAAATAGGGTTTAAAAGCATTATGTATCTTTTAGTAAGACTTCCTACTTTTTGACATTGGTTACAAGCCTTACAAAATTCGTATGTATCTTTGAATTTTGTGGGCCAATAAAAATCGCATTATAAGATTTTAGCCATAATTTTCTTTGAGGAAAAATGACCTCCACATGCTTCACTATGACAAAATTTAATGACACTTATGATTTCATGATCACAAACACATTGTCTAAAGATTTGATTGGCACAATACTTAAAAAGGTTAGGGTCATCCCAATAAAACCCATTAACCTTGTTTATGAATTTTTTACAATCTTGAGATATGAAGTGTGGCAGAAATGTGTTAGTGACTAGATAATTTACAATATCGGCAAGTAAGGAAGTTGCATTACTTGAAAAAGTTGTTCATAGGTAAAAGTGTTCCCTATAGGTTTTCCACCATCTTTAAAATTGTATGTAAGATGATATAAGTGATCCGTAACTACATTTTCTGCACCTTTTTTTATATTTTATTAGAACTTTAAATTCTTGTAACAATAGGATCCAACACAATAGTCGAGGTTTAACATCTTGCTTAGACATAAGATATTTTAGGGCAGCATGGTCGGTGAAGACTATTACTGATGACCCAACTAGGTGAGATAAGAACTTTTCTAAGGCAAATACTATGACAAGCATTTCTTTTTTTGGTATATAATAATTTGTTTGAGAATTATCTAATGTCTTACTCGCATATGAAATGACATAAGTTTTTTTTTCTTTGTGTTGTCCTAAAACAGCTCCTATTGCGTAATCACTTGCATCACACATGATTTCAAATGGAAGACTCCAATCAGGTGGTCTCATTCTAGGTGCGGATGTTAACAAAATTTTCAAAATTTCAAATGCCTTTTGACATGCCTCAGTCTATACAAAGGGAATATCAATTCCAAAAAAGTGACAAAGCGGTTGTCAAATGACACTAAAATCTTTAATAAATCTTCTATAGAATCCTGCGCGTCCTAAAAAGGATTGTATATCTTTTATAGTTTTAGGTGGTGGTAATTGTTTGAGAAGTTCAACTTTTGCGTTATTTACTTCCATACCTTTAACGGAAATGATGTGACCTAAGACTATGCCATGATCAACCATAAAGTGACCTTTTTCCCAATTAAGCACTAAATTTGTTTCTTCACATCGAATTAAAACTTCTTCCAGATTCATTAAAAACTGATCAAAATTGTCCCCGAAAATCGTAAAATCATCTATGAATACCTCCAAAAAGTTTTCTACCATGTCACTACAAAGTGACATCATATATTTTTGAAAAGTAGCAGGGGCGTTACGTAGACCAAAAGGCATTCTTCGGTATGCAAATGTACCAAAAGGACAAGTAAAAGTAGTTTTTTCTTGGTCTTCAAGATAAATTTCAATTTGCTTGTAACTTGAATATCCATCAAGAAAACAATTGTAAGAATGACTGGCGACTCTTTCTAAAACATGATCGATAAATGGGAACTAGAAGTGATATTTATGTATTACGGTGTTTAATTTTCTATAGTCAATGCAAGAACGCTACCCCGTGGTAACTCGTGTCGGGTTAACTTTATTTTTTTCATTTTCAATTACGGTGATGCTGAATTTTTTTAGAACAACTTGGGTTGGGCTAACCTATGACTATCAGAAATTGGGTAGATAATTCCAACATCTAATGTTTTATGAATTTCTGTTCGGACCACTTGCTTCATATTAGGGTTAAGTCCACATTGGGGTTATCTAGACGATTTTTCATCTTCCTTTAAATGTATATGATGTGTACACACCAAAGGACTTATGCCCTTAAGATCTGCAATTGACCAACTAATGGCTGATTTGTGATTTTTAAGAACTTGTAACAATTTTCTCTCTTGACATGCTTCTAAAAATGAAGAAATTACTAGGGGACATGTATCATCCTCTCCTAAGAAAATATATTTAAGAGAAGAAGGCAATATTTTAAGTTCTAACTTGGGAGGATTTTCACTTTTAGGGGTTGGTTTTGACTCACTAGGTGGCAATTCTTTGAACCTAGGTTTTCAGTTATT
Source organism: Embelia ribes (assembly GCA_001753735.1). Lineage (NCBI taxonomy): Eukaryota > Viridiplantae > Streptophyta > Magnoliopsida > Ericales > Primulaceae > Embelia > Embelia ribes. Next base: position 5,888 of record MKEJ01093143.1, read on the forward strand.
AATGATATTAATTTCACCCATGTCAAGATGGGATCTACATTCATCCAAAATTTTCTTAAGAAATATGAATTCATCTCCGAAACTATTTATGAGGCACAAGTTCAGAGGATCATTAGTGAATGTTTCTTCAAACATACTTTGGACTAAGGTGTCATGTGGTTTATATCATATATGGTTTCTTCTTCACATGGTTGTTTTGACACGTTAAATATATTTAACTCGGAAATCATGTTTCCAAATGTTAGTTTCATAACTCCATTTCTACAATTAATTAATGTATTTGATGTTTGTAGAAATGGTCGACCTAAAATGATAGGTATGTTCCAGGTAGAACTAGAATCTAGATGCGTGTCTAAAATGATAAAATCAGCGGGAAAGTAAAAGTTTTCAATTTGAATTAAGACGTCTTCAACTATTCCTCTAAGGACTTTAGTGAACCTATCGGCTAATTGTAAGATTACTCGGGTTGGACTCAACTCACCTAATCCAAGTTATTTATAAATTGAGTATGGAAAAAGGTTGACACTAGCACCTAGGTCAAGTAAAGTTTGTTCGATTTTATTATTACATATGGTACATGAAATAGTTAGACAACCTGGATCTTTATACTTTAGAGGTGTCTTATGTTTGGTGATTGCGCTTTTTTTTTCCATAAGAAATGCCTTCTTGTTAACATGATGATATCTTTTAATTGTGCATAAGCCTTTTAAAAATTTAGCATAAGAAGAAACTTGTTTAATCACATCTACAAGAATATATTTCGGAATTATGGTTGTGTGATTTGTGTTTTTGTAATCTTTGCAGAAAAGGAGTGGGAATCGGACACTTTTGAATGGCATTTGTTAGTTTTTCTGTTACTTCATTTTTGTACATTTGAGAATCGCTTTCTAAGATCTTTTCAATATTTTTTTCTATTATGCATTCTTCATTCGCTTTCGAGGATGGAATATCAACAACTTCATCACTAAAAGTTACCTTAGGGATAGGGGCCTTAGTGTGTATAGTTTTATCGATTTCTTTTCCATTTCTTAATACCGTGATAGATTGAACTTGTTCGGAAATAATTTCTTGCCCCGAATGGATGCTATATTTGTGACTTGGAATTGTCTTTGTGGATTTGGCTTAGGTTGTACCTTTTACTTGCACTTGTAAAGAGTTTTTCAATTGGGTGACACTCGTTTGTAAATCTTTTATTGCTTGTGCATTTTGTGATATTAGCGCATAATGATCTTGTTGATTCTTTTGAGAGAATTGCATGAATTGATTTATCGTGTCTACTAAACTTTTTTCCGTAGGTTGTAGTTGAGGAGGATTGTACGGTTGATAAGATTGTTGAACATGATTTCCTAGGCATTGGTATTGTGAATTAGGAAGAGATTTATCTTTCCAATTTAAATTAGGGTGATTTTTCCAACCTAGATTGTACGTGTTTAAATACGGATCATTTAGGGACTCCTATATTGATTTAAAGCGTTGACTTGCTCCTCTTTCATATTTTTAAAAGCGGGCATTAGGTGACACTTTATAGTAGAATGGCCTATAGCAGCGCATACGTAAAATGACCTATAGCAGCGCATACTCAACAAATATCAATAGATTTGATTAGAATGTGGTTAACCTATTTAGATATTAATTCATCAATTCTTTTAGCTAAAGTGGTCAATTTAGCGTTTAAAGCGTTTTAATCATGTAATTGGTATTTTATTCCAACGGAAGATGCATTTCTTGTATCATTTTTTTGATTATTTTAGGTGGACCTAGAGATTTCCATGTTTGTGCATTTTCAGAAAGAACATCTAAATAATCAAAAGCCTCATCCTATTATTTATTTAAAAATTGACATTGGCACATCATATCGGTAAATTGTTGAGATTGCGAGTTTAAGCCATCATAGAAAAAACTTATAATGCGCACCATGATGTGGACATGCATTTAAAAGATCTTTAAAATGTTCCCAACATAAATAAAAGCTTTCACCATCTTTTTAAGAAGAAGACATAATCATTCTTTTAATAGCATTTGTTTTATAAACGGAAAAAAGCTTCTTAAAAATTTCAGTTGTCATGTCATGCCATGTTCGGATAGAAAAAAGGGTTGATGACATTTAACCTTTCTTTTACTCTATCGTTTAGTGTGAATGGAAAAAAAAATTAAGCCTAGTAATGTCCGTTCTTCAATTTGTATCTTGTGTTGTTGTACATAAATCTTCGAAATCTTTTATAAACAAATACGGAATTTCATAGCCCATACCATGAAAAGTTGGAAGTAGTTGAATCATTCCAGGTTTAAGATTGAAACGATATACATTTTGAGGTAAAATAATACAAAATGGAGTAGGTTCTCATTCAGACACAAGATATTGACGTAATGTTCTAAGTTCTATATCTACAACGTTATCTCCTGCTTTACTCCTATGATCATGCTCATTTTACTTATTATTTTGCTCGGCATTAAGATCATTTTGTGGGTTTTGAATATTCTCCATTTGGTTACTATTAGTACTTTGACCTATGACCGAGTAATATTGAGGCTCTTGTGTCCTAACCAAACATGCATTCTTATCTAGGCGTATCCAAGATGACATAAACTAATAATTTTTATTTTTATTTATTATTTTTTTTAAATGCAAGAATCAAGGAAATGAAAATATTGCAAAAAAAAAAAATAATAATAATAAATAAAAAATTCTACACATTATAGAGTAACACGTATATAGTTGGTTAGATATTAACATTTTCAGGAGGAACCTCAAATCTAACATAGACTAAATGAGTAGCACCTACAAGAATTTCATTATCAAGATTTAATAGAGTTGCAAGCAATTGCTTAGTAATTTGAGTTTGAAATGTTAAAATTGCAGGAGTTAAATGCATAGGAATTATAATATGTATGTAAATAATTATCATGATATCCACAACCAAGGGTAATCTACAATAGTTGGATATTAACTTCTCGGAAAAAGAGAGAAAAAAACAAACATGAATAAAATAAAGTTAGATATTTAATAGTTTGATTGTTAGTAAGTAAGAAAAAAAGAAAAAAAAATCACCAGAGTGATGTCTCCTATCGATGATGCCTAACGGAATATTCAATCATGAGACTTTGAAAAAACAATTACTAGAATTTAAAGTGCAAAAAATAAAATAACAAATGAGGGATATCCACAACCAAAATTAGTCCGCAACGGTGAGATATTCACTACCAAAACTTATATAATATATTACTAAATATATTTTTATTTTATTTATTTATTTATTTTTAGGCAAAATAAAAGAAATAATCAACAATAACCTTACAAAGCTTTCAAAACGTGATTTTCTTCAAGACTTCCTGGCAACGACGCCAAAAATTTGTCTACTTCTTAGAGTCACCCTAGTATAGGTGATTGTTGTAACTAATTTTTTTAGTAAGCCCGAGTATTACCATCCACTAAAAGTATATAAGAAATTAGACAGTAAAAAGTTTGAAAGTGAGAAAGGTTTGTGTTTGGAAGGGAAGATGAAAATTTTCTTTGGAGGTGGTAAGAAATAATATTCTATTCTAAAAAAAAATGTCTATTTTATTTTATTTTTTAGATTATTTCTAGTGAATAAATTTTAACTTAACAAAAGTATTGATTTTTTTTAGAGAATAAAGATTTTAAAAAAGGTTCCCACCATTTTCTTTCAATACTTGATTTATTAAAAAGTTTCACACTTATAAAAAGTAGTCAAACTTTTACAAATGGATAATGATAAGATTAAAACATGAGCAATAATTATTATTAGAAGGTTAACTTCAATTTGTAAACTAAAAGTTCTTATTAAGTATTAGATGTGCTAAAACCGTATTTCGTCTACAACTAGTCAAACTTAGTAACTTATAATAATTAACAAATTTTATTTAAAGTTGAACAACCATAATATGAACAAAACCAAACGTATAACAAGAAAATGGGGAGTGGCCCTTTAAAACTTTTTATTACAACAACTTAAGAAAATTTAGAAAGTACAAATAAGAGAGGGAGAGACTTACAAAACTTAGGAATGCTTGTAAGAAAAAAGGGATGGATAAAACACATAGCAAATTGGGGTATTTATAATACAAAAATATCCATTATTTTAACATAAAAAGATAAAAAGAAAATGAATATAAATACAAATTATCTCAATTATAAGATTTGTTGGGTAGACCTAGGACAATATCTTAAATGCATGTGATAAGGTGTCATATTTCATTAATACCATTAATTAATTAAAAATTTAATGAGCAAAGTCACTTTTTACTTTCAAAAGCAATTTTTTTAATGCTAATTTTCGCTCCCAAAACTTCGAAACTGAACAAAGAGTTCTGAACAAAAGTTGTAGATCTTTTTCTAAGTTTCCGAAACTATAAAGTACGTCAAAATCTGAGTTCCGTAACGAAATTAACGACCAAAATATGAACAAGTACCTTTTTAATGGCAAATTTATAACTAATTTTTACTTTTGGGGCTTTAAGTAACTTTTTCTTTGGGCTTAAAAGTTGCTTTGGACTTTATGTATTTATTCTTGAATGATTTTGGAGAAATTTGTTGGGTTTGAGCTTGATCAATTAATCTCTTTCTTGATCGAAATATGTTTTTTAAACTGTGATTAACAACACGAAAATTAATCAAGATTAAATGCAAGGTTTTAAACACATAATTTCCAATGAAGTTAAAAATATCATTATATAAATATTTTGTCATTTTAAATATATTTTATTGAAATATTAATTATGAAAGGATATTTTTATTACTTAAACTTAGTATAAATATCAAGATTATCATAGTCACAATGCACGCATGCCATGTTCTACTTGGAAGGCCTTGGCAATATGACAGAGAAGCAATGCACGATGGAAGAAGGAACACTTGTACGTTTCGGAAGGATAAGATGAAAATTACGATAGCTTCAACAAAAGAAGTCCGTAACTTGTCTTCGAAAGAGAAGAGTAAGGATAGCTTTCTCTCATTCCGCAACTTTATGGACAATGTAGAATAAATGGGGGTCATGTTCGTGCTCGTTGGCAGGGAAGTCGAACCATCTTCTTTGATTCCCGTGGCTGTGAAACCATTGATTGAAGAATATGTTGATATGATGCCAAATGAACTACCTCAAGGATTTCCTTTCCCTGAGCCTGAATTAATTTGTTAAAATTCCAAAAAAAAAAAAAGGAACTACCTCGAGGATTGCCTCCATTAAAGGATATTCAACACCAGATTGACCTTGTCCCAGGATCAAATTTACCGAATAAGGCAACATATCGTATGTCCTAAAGAGAATGAAGAATTACATAGACAAGTCATGGAGGCAATGGAAAAAGGGTTAATTCATGAGAGTTTGAGCCCTTGTGCAGTACCAGCCTTGCTTACCCCAAAGAAGGTTGGTACATGATGTATTGACAGCCGATCAATCAGTAAAATAACAATCAAGTACCCTTACCTGATTCCCTGACTCGAAGACATGTTGGACCCGCTTGTAGGTGCAAAATTATTTTCAAAACTTGATTTACGAAGTGGGTATCACTAGATTCACATCCGACCATGAGACGAGTGGAAAACAGCTCAAGACTGGAGAAGGCCTATACGAGTGACTCGTAATGTCTTTTGGACTGTCTAATGCCCCAAGTAAATGTTGGTACTGATATTATCAAA